>OX465098.1:40199396-40404446 GCA_949987625.1 Chalcis sispes
TGTTGACGTTCATGCTTTAAAGAGGTCGCTCAAACACTTTGGCGCGAAAATATAGAAGCAGGTCGGATACTTTGCGGACAGATCTCGTATAAACAGGGCAACCCAATTTGAAAGACGCACCCAAATAACTCGTCAGAGAGTACTTCAATTGGAAAATTGTTAGAAAGAATATTTGTAGAAATATAAAAGGGAAAACAAATGGTAGCCTTGGATTTGACCAGGACTATGACTTTTAAGGTCATTTCAAAGTCAACTTAAGATTCTTAAATGAAAATCTCTACTTTTTTTCTAATAAGATGTATTTTTATGCGATCTACAACTTTTGTTCCAAATATTTTTCAACATTTTTCATAGTTTTCGAAGATAAACACAAAAAACTATAATTTATGGGATTTTCATAGTCTTTCCCATGAAAATAAAATTTCTGACAATTTCGCATATTATAGTTGTAACAAGCGAGTCAAAATACATACGAGTAAATAAGCCTTTTTTTTCAAAAAATGGAATGGAAGCATTCAAGAGTGTTTACTAAACACTAACATACCAACGAATTTAACTAATATGAACTAATATGCATATAAATGCATTTAACTCGGAAAGCATCATCTCTGGAAAAGAATACGCATGATGAGAAAGATGGATTTTGATGCGATTTACAGCTTTATTTTAAAATTAACATGTAATTAGGTAAGAGTTATTTACGTTTATTTTATATTCCTATTATAATCTTATTATTTATTCTTATTATCTATTGATTAATAATTTTAGCCTTTATTGGCCGGTATCCCTACAATTTCACCTTCATCGGTCGGACTCATATTATTGCCTTTATTGGTCAGTATCTTAACGGTCTTGCCTTTATCGGCTGGACTGAGATTCTTTTCTTTAAGAAATAGTTTTTGTCTTTATTGGTTGGATCTAAATAGGACCTGAAAATCTATCCTGCTACATCGTGGGTCCTGGACATCATGTTTTATAACGATGACTAAACGCAGGAAATGGTACTCGCAGAAGTCAATATTTACCTGTGCAAGTACCATTTCCTGCATTTATTTGGAATAATTAAGATTTCACAATAACATAGTGAAAACTACAAGGAAGTCCTGAAAATTGTATTTTTTCACATTTATCTCGGAAAATATTGATGATTTAAGAAAAATTTCAAAAAGAAGTCGTAGATCGGATCAAAATCCATCTTCATCATGCGTATTTTTCTCTAGCGATGATTTTTAAAAGGCGTTAAATGCGTTCAAATGCATATCAGTTCATATGTTAAATGCGTTGGTATGTCAGCGTTTATTAAACAGTCTAAAATGCTTTCATTTCATCTCGAAAAAAGGCTTATTTATGTATTTTGATCCGTTGATTACGAACATCATATGCAAAATTGTATAAAATCTTCGTTTCATGGAAAAAATAATAAAAAATCCATAAAAATCATAGTTCTTTGCATTTATCTTAAAAACTACGAAAAAACTCGAAAAATGCTTTAAAAAAATTGTAGATCGCATCAAAATACATCTTTCTATGAGATAAAAAGTAGAGATTTTTAAATGGGAATAAGTCGAATATTTTGAGTCGACCTTGAAATGCTCTTAGAAGTCATAGTTCTGGCCAAATTCAAGGCTATTATTCGCTTTTCCTCTTATATTTTTACAACTCTTATCTCTAACACTTTTTCGATTGAAGCATTCCCTATCGAATTATTTGGGTGCGTCTTGTGAATTAGGTCACCTTATTAATATATGTATGTATAGGCTGTTACATTTTAATCGATCCACGCTGATAACTCTATAAGAACGCATCGTATCAAAAAATTACCTATACAAAAGTCAAATGGTGCGATGTGGATCAAATGATAGTGACCTTGATTCTGATCTTGCAGTTGATTTTCAAAGTCATTTCAAGGTCAACTTGTATTTTTTTAATAGAAACCTTTATTTTTGACTCCGAAATCGTAAAGAGCGAGAAATGTTGAGTTTAGTTAAAATATTTTAGATTCGATCAAAATCATCCCTAAAATACCTTAACTGAACATAAAATTTTCCGCTCATTCCGATTCCGAAGTCATAAATAGGTGTTTCTATTGCAAAAAGCCAAGTTGACCTTGAAATGACTTCGAAAATGAACTTGAAGGTCAAATACTATTTATCAGCGTGGATCGATTAAAATGGGACAGTTTTAGATACGAGGGTAGTCTGAAAAGTTTCCGATCTAACACAGATACAAGACATTTTTTATTAATTTTTTTATTTCTCAACATAGTCTCCTTGCAATTCTACTATACACACTTCTCCCAGCAATGCTTCTATCTCTTTAACCCATGCAAATAGTACTCGGCGTTTTTCTCTGCAAAATGACTGTTCACGAAGGTGATTACCTCCTCATTTGACGAAAATCTCTGTCCTCCGAGTGCAATTTTCAGATAAGGGAACAAAAAGAAGTCGCTTGGGACTAGGTCTGGTAAGTAAGGCGGATAGTCAAGCAGCTGGAAACGTAATTCGTGCATTTTCGCCATGGCAACTGCTGAGGTGTGACACGGCGCGTTGTCTTGGTGAAACAGGATTTTCTTTTGCTGCAAATGTGGACGTTTTTTTGCAAGTTCTGCCTTCAGCTTGTTAAGTAATTATGCGTAGTATGCTCCTGTAATGGTTTTTCTTTTTTGAAGATAACCGATTAAAATAACTCCATGACTATCCCAAAAAACAGTCGCCATCACGTTCCCAGCCGAAAAAACAGTTTTTGCTTTTTTTGGAGCCGGTTCCCCGTTGCAGTCCTCTGTTTTGACTGTATTTTTGTTTCGGGCGTATAGTGGTGTATCCAAGTTTCATCTACAGTAATTAATCGGTGCTAAAACTCGAATTTATTGCGCCTTAACTGCGCCAATAGAGCGTTGGAAATGTTCATTCGAACACATTTTTAGTCTAACGTGACCAAACGCGGCACCCAACGTGCGAACAGCTTTCTCATGCCTAAATCTTGATTTAAAATGTAGCAAACACGTTCTTTGGACATGTTCATAACCTCTGTTATCTCTCTCACTTTAATTCGGCGGTCGTCTAGCACCATTTGGTGAACTTTGGCGATGTTTTCGTCAGTGGTTGCAGTTTTTGGACGTCCCGAACGTTCATCGTCTCCCAAGCTCTCACGGCCACGTTTGAATTCAGCTGCCTAAAATTTCACTGTGGTAAATGATGGTGCAGAGTTTCCATACGCAGAGTTTAACTCATTTTTGATTTGCGTAGGCGTATTGCCTTTCAAAAACAAAAATTTAATGACAGCTCGATACTCAATTTTGTCCATTTTCACAACAACAATCACATCGATTCACTTAAGCGACTGTCAACTAACAACTGCGCATCCAAAATGGCTAAAAATTTGGTGAGCAGCTGTCAACAGGTAAACAACGAAATTCGCTAGCATTTATTGACGAGTGTTGCTATCTTCACGTTAAGGTCGAAAACTTTTCAGACCACCCTCGTATACAGACTCTTTACAGATCGGCTGAGAAGTTCGTGGCCTGACACATAGATGGCGTCACTATAAATATATCCATATGATTTTTAGTTAGTATCAACCTTTAAGCGATACGTGTGTAAATTTGACAGTTTTCAGACAATTGGTTCGTGAGTAAAGTAACTTCTGTTATTGCGAAAAAAATGGATGAAAAAGAATTTCATGTGTTAGTGAAGCATTGTTTTTTGGTAAGAAAAAATACTGTTAAAGCCAAGGCTTGGCTTGATAAACATTATTCGGACTCTGTACCAGAGAAATCAGCCGTTGAGGAGTGGTTTGCTAAATTTAAACGAGGCAAAATGAGCGTCGAAGACGATGCACGCAGTGGACATCAAAAAGAGGCTGTTACCAAAGAAAACGTCAAAAAAGTTCACAAAATAATTTTGAATGATCGTAAAGTGAAGTTGATCGAGATAGCTGAGACTCTAAAGATATCAAAAAAACGTGTTGGACATATTGTGCATAAATATTTGGACATGCAAAAGCTGTGTGCAAAGTGGGTGCTGCGAGAGCTCACAATCGATAAAAAAAAAAACAACGTGTTGATGATTCGGAGCAATGTTTAGCGACATTTAACCGTGATAAAGACGAATCTTCCAGACCATATGTGACAATGGATGGAACATGGCTCCATCACTACACTCCAGAGTCCAATCGACAGTCAGTCGAGTGGACTGCATATGATGAGCTGAATCCGAAGCGCGGGAAGACACAACAGTCGGCTGGCAAGGTTATGGCATTAGTACTCGGGCATGCGCATGGTATAATATTCATCGATTACCTTAAAAAGGACCAGACCATTAACAGCGATTATTACATAATATTGTTGAAGCATTTGAAGGATAAAATCACAAAAGAACGGCCCCATTTGAGAGAGAAGAAAGTGCTGTTTCATGAAGACAATGCACCGTGTCACAAATCAATGAAAATGATGGCAAGATTGCATGGATTAGGCTACGAATTGCGTTCCCATCCACTGTATTCTCCAGATCTTACTCCCAGTGACTTTTTCTGTTTGCAGACCTCAAAAAAATGCTCGCTGGAAAAAATTCAGCACTAATAAAAAGGTAATCGCCAAAACTGAAGCCTATTCTGAGGCTAAAAAAAATCGTACTATAAAAATGGTATCAGAAAATTATATGACCGCTATAATCGTTGTATCGCCCTCGAAGGTAACTATAATGAATAATAAAATCGAATTTCACCAGAAAAATGTGTTTTACTCTGTTAGCCTACGAACTTTTCAGCCGAACTGTTATATTATTATATATAGATTGATTGAAATAAAGCCAAATAGTTCTTACGAAAATATGCGCACCACATTATGCGCGTCTCAGTTTTCTATATTATTCTATCGATCCTGACTGCACTTATCTCTAGGCCTCTCTCGCTACAACTCTCTGTCGCTACTCTTTTGTTCTCTCTTTCGTTTTCTCTACTGCACGCTGTAAAAAACTTCTACTCGTCTGTACGGAGCAATATTTATCAGTTATACGTGCTCGCCTAAGCAATGAGGTTATCACCTTGGCTCAAAAAGAGCAAACAGCGGCACCACAACTTTGTAAGTCAGAAGTATAGTGTATCGTCGACACTTAGATACGGATGAAAAATTATTTAAATGATTTTGCTAAATAAATAATCTGTTGTTTTTAAACAAATAATTATTTTTAATAAATGAATAATATTATTTATAATATTTTTAAATTGTTTAAATAATTTTTTAAAAATTTATATACAATATTTATAAATTTTTTTTTTGCATTGTAAGCTGTTGTTAAATGTATATCGTGAAGCAGTCTAAATATTTTTAGTGTTTCCAAATTCTCGATAAGAAGTATATAAACTTGGTAAATAGCGCTTCAATGTGTCCATCTGAGCTAATATATTTTCCCAGTTATGCATGTCAAGTGTTACATAATTAAAAGGTGAGTCTGAGCTGCAGTTTTATTATGGCTCTGTAGGAACCACTATAATATTCGAGACCAACCACAGCTCTTTTTAAATTAGATTTATTGAGAGCAAAACCCGTTAAAATCAGCATATTAGGTAAAGATACATTAGCCACTTTGTTGTTTTTCACAAGAAAAAAATCACTCAATATAAACTTTGTACACTTTACAAGCCAAATGAGAATAGTGGTTGCAAGTAAAAAACTTGCTTCTTTTATAATATACCCCCTTTTATAAGACCATCCCTACTTATTTCATTGGCCAGTGAGATATTTACAAAGACTTAAATAAAAATAAAGAAACCTCAAACTGCCACGTATGTATAAAATGTTTTTTATATCCAAATTTAAGAAATTCAAGATAAAATGTTGGTTAAATTATATCCTTTATACCTAGAAATAATAATGAATCTATGATTTTGCGTGCTCTATCCTGTTTGTTTTATCGTCAAATATACTATCAAAAATTCATTCCAAAAAATATAAGTGTATATATTTGCATAGCCAATAAAAATTTAATATTAAAGTAAAGAAGCAGCTTGCGTTTCTTTGTCTTACATTTTGATAAAAAGAATTACATGAAAAAATTTTTACAAATCATAATATGTTAAAATTATTATTAGATAACTGGATAGGTAAGGTAATAATGGTAGTTGTAATGATAATGAAATAATTTCAAGCATATATGCGATACAATTTATTGATTACATTAAAAAAATTGCATATACATTCTGTCAAAAAAGTACCGGGAATTGTCGATTAAAATCTGGCGGGGCAATTTAGGCAGGTAAAATTTTTTTTTCTAGGTTGGTACAACTGTCCTTAATGACTATGCCAAGTTTGAGCGGAATCTGTCAACGAGTGTGTTTACAGTAGCTAGTGTAACGTCGGGTTGACGTTGCAACCGCGTTTTTAAATTAACGCGCACTGCTTATCGCCTTTTCGAGCCTAAGTAGCAAAACTTATGGGCTCGGGACGGCGGAGGAAGAAGTATTGTGAGAGCTTTAGGATAAAAATAAAAATGCAGGACTGGACAACCGTATAGGCCGACGATGGCCTATATGTTATCCTGGAGAAGGACCTACTAAACGATTAGAGGAGAGAGATAGTTAGCCGATCTTGGCTAATGCTATCCCTTCAGAAAAAATAGAAAGAAAGATACAAATATTTAAATAGACTCACTCTTTATTGTTTTATTGTAGGCGTGCGGAAAAAAACAGGAGAAATCCTTTCTCTCTCTCTCTCTCTCCCTCTCTCTCTCTTCCTTCTTCTTGACGGAGAACTGGATAAATCCTGGTTGACCGAATCGACGGAAAAATTTTTATCTCCAATTGAAGAGAAATAAAAACCAAAAAATATCAATATCTAAGATTTACAGTGCAAAAAAAATTAAACTTGAAGAATTGTAGAGTGACAGATTATGACAAAAAAAAAACTTGAGTCCGGTGGCGCGAAAGAAATCTTGAATCTGTCTCCGCGGGTTGATCCTCGCCTTTTTATGCACTTGTGCAGTGGCTTCTCTGGGCCAATCCGATTGCTCGAAATTAGCGCAGGATGGACGCTACTGCTCTATCTTGAAGGTGTTATGATTGAGTGGGAGAGCGAGAATCAGAGAGAGAGAGAGAATGATTCTTTTTGTATAATTTTTATACATTTTCTTTATCTATTATTTATTGGCGAAATACATTAAATTAAATTACATGAGCATATTTTATTTAAAATTTAATGCGTATTACAAAAAGGAACAAAGCTTTTGTCGCATTTTTACGCATTAAATTTATACGGGTTACTAAAATAAAAAATAATTATTTAAATTAATATGAAATTGTTGTTACCCAAGGCACGTGTGGTATCCATGGGTCAGTAAAATGATAATAAGCTATAATTCATGACTATTGAACGGTAGAAAAGAGAAATAATTGGAAAAAAAAGTAATTTAAATAATTATTCTTTATAAGTTACAATTTTGTTTAATTTGTAGGTAGTTGTTTTGGACTGTCGGATAAATGATTAATTGTTCGATGTTATTTTTTTGCTATAATTATTACGTTTAAAACAAATGATTATTGCGCTTTAAAATAATTATTGTAGGTTGAAATTAAAATATCGCAAAACGAAATTAATAGTATATTAATGATTAATGCCATGCCTTTTATAAGGTCTTGTTTATGAAAATGATAAAAAGGAATGAAAAATTAGAAGAAAAATAGTTATAGTAAGTTGAAATATTTGATGATATAATTTGTCCTCGTGCGGAAGGATAGAATTAAAGTTATATAAAAAAAAATTTGTGAAAATATATTTGCGTTAATCATTAATATAGCATTACAGAAATAATGAGTATAAAATTGCAAGGTGAAATTAATATAGAGAAGTTAATGAAAAATATAGGCGCAGCGTTATTATCAATAATCTATGTATAATTCCAAGCTTGCTGATATTATTTAAATTAATTATTAAATTTGTGCGACGAAAAATTTTTAGGAAGAGTGTACTTGTAAAAAGGAATTTAGCGCTTTGCGTGAGAACGGAAATAATATGATTCCGCAACGTCTCTGATTGCAGCGGAGGCGCTCTTTCTTCTATTGCTTAGAAAAGATGATTCGGGAATTAAATAATATAATAATTAAAACATTTATGCTCAACATAAGAATTTATGATTATCTTTAATAATAAATTTATATAAAAAGAGAAAGACATGGTCATGCCGTTGGTATTATTTTTATTTATATTTTGTTTATATTACGTGATTCCTGTATAAACATATAAAAAAAAATAATAAGGAAATTATAAACAATGCGTTATAACTTAATCTGAATTGGATTGTAGCAAATTTCCTCTATTTAGATGATGTATGGGCTATACTTGAAAATCGCAAGCTCTTGGTCTACGCTTAGGCTAGGTTCATAACAGTTCGGGTCTTAAAAGAGTGCGTCATGTAGATTGTGCGGAGGGGCTTTATTGTGGTGGAGCGCTTGGGTATGGATCGAGGCGGTTGGTCGATATGTCTTTCTTTTTGACTGTGGGCCGGAAAGGCAGGAAGCAGACTTATCGGCGGACACAAAAAGAAAAAGAAAAAAAAACGGAGGTCGTATACCGACGTTACACTAGTTAAGTCAGTCGATATCAATAGTGCGTGCCGATTTTTTACAATGGGTGATTACGTTGACCAAACAATTTGTCTAAAATTTTGTGTTGCAAATAAAATTTCGTGTGCTGATGCATTGAAAATGTTGCAAAAGGCTTTTGGTGATAAAGCACTATCGAAAACTCGTGCGTATGAGTGGTACAAAGCCTTCAAGGAGGGTCGCAAAATCGTCGAAGACTTGCCTCGTTTCGGACGCCCATCGACGGCTTCGACCGCAGATAACGTCGATAAAATTGAGGAAATAGTGCTTGAAAACCGTCATACCAGCTTAAGAGAGATAGCACATGAACTTGAGATATTCCACGAGTCCACATGTACAATTTTAATTGATATTTTGAGCATGAGAAAGGTGGCCGCAAGACACGATAACGCGCCGTCTCACCGAGCTACGATTGTGACCGACTTTCTCGCCAAAAATTCAACGAACACGCTTGAACAACTACCGTATTCGCCGGATTTGGCTCCCTGTGACTTCTTCCTCTTCCCAAAACTTAAATTGCCGCTCTGTGGCACCCGTTTTTAGTCGATTAAAGCCATCAAACAATTCGGCGCGCGAGCTGAAGGCCACTAACTAAACCAGTTACTGTAAACACACTCGTTGACAGATTCCGCTAAAACTTAGCATAGTCATTAAGGACAGTTGTACCAACCTAGAGAAAAAATTTTACCTGTCTAAATTGCCCCGCCAGATTTAAATCGACAATTCCCGGTACTTTTTTGACAGAATGTATATTTTTATATTGGGAGTGTGAATAAGTTCTCGCCGTTTCACCGTCAGATGGCGGTACAAAAATTTCGTGTGTATAATTCAAGATAATGATGCATCTGAATTGAAGTTCTATAACCTACGTTTAAAATCAGTTCGTGTCTTTCCATTAACCTATAAAGAACATTTTTTTTTTTTGTAGCGTAAAACATGTCAAACTTTGTGCCAAATGAACCGTTTTTGCGGGGAATTTTACTGCACTATTTTATTCAGAAGAAATCTGCAGCTGAAGCACACAGAATTCTTGTAGAAACCTATAATGATCATGCTCTTTCGGGAAGAGTATGCAGAGATTGGTTTAATCGATTTAAAAATGGTGATTTTGATGTTCAAGATAGAGACCGAAGTGATGCACCAAAGAAGTTCCAAGACGAAGAATTGGAAACATTACTTGCTGAAGATCCATGTCAGACGCAATCCGATGTTGCAAAATCATTAGGAGTTGTTAAAAAAACAGTTTCGAAACGTCTAACAACATTAGAAATAATACAAAAGGAAGGATCTTAGGTGCCGTACGAACTGAAACTGAGAGACGTCAAACGGCGTCTTGTCACTTGTGAACAGCTGCTTCAAAGACAAAAAAGAAAAGGTTTTTTACATCTTATTGTGACTGGTGATGAAAAATGGATATACAATAGCAACTCCAAGCGCAAAAAATCGTGGGTTAAGTCAGGTAAAGCAGTAGCATCAACGCCAAAGCGGCATATCCACGGTTCCAAGCTCATGCTCTGCATTTGGTAGGATCAGCTGGGGGTAGTGTATAACAAGCTGCTCCAACCCAACCAAACCATTACAGGAGATCTCTATTGACGACAATTGATGCATTTTATCCGAGCATTGGAAGAAAAACGGACGCTATATGAGCAAAGACACGATAAGGTGATTTTGCTGCATGATAACGCTCGGCAGCATATCACGTCACCGGTGAAAACATATATGGAAACGCTGAAATAGGGAGTCCTGCTCCACCCGCCGTACTCTCCAGACATTGCGCCTTCTGATTACTATTTATTTCGATCGATGACTTACGGCGTGGCTGGGCAACAATTCACTTCGTATGAAGCAACGAAAAAATGGACCGATTCATGGATAGCCTCAAAAAAAGTGTCGTTTTTCCGCCGTGGAATTCAGAAGCTGCCAGAAAGATGGGAAAAAGTGATCTCCAGCGATGGGCGATACTTTAAATGACTTGTTTTTTTATTATTTTTTTTTAAATAAAAGATTTATTTTCACAAGAAACAGCGATAACTTATTTACATTCCCAATAAAAAATTATAAGAAACTTGAAATAGCGTAGATGATGGCAATATTTTAGAAGTTTGATTATGAAAACCAGCACCGACAAAAGTTTCACGCAAAAACGCATTCGCTCGTTAAACTTATATATTTTTTAGATTTTTATCAATATTTTATTTATAATAATTTAGCTACTAATTTATCGTTGCTACGTGTATCTTTCGAAAAGAGGCGCAAAAACGAATGTAACTGAAACTGAGCTCACATATGATCCAAAAACATAACCCAATATTCACTGCACACTTGTGAATCGTAACTTTGTAATTTTTTTCTTATTTTAACAATATTGTTTACAGTTTCTTTTAATTCTATTTAAATGATTTTGTTGAACAGGTGGGAATCCGTAGCTGTCGAAAGAATTTTCAAATGCATTTTTGTTGATGTACTACTGTGATCAAAAAGTAAGGTAAATTGTCATTTAAAACTCCCGGGCATTAGGAAGACAGATAAATTTTTTTTCCTAGGTTGGTAGGACTGTCTATAACATTTGCCAAGCGTCTGTTTGTCAAAAGGTTTAATTATCTCCGAGTTACACGTGTTTTTGTAAACAACCAAAAGTGAATTTTTCGATTTTTACAATGGGTGATTTTAATGAGCAAAGAACTTGCTTTAAATTTTGTTTGCGGAATGAATATTCTTGTGCGGACACATTGAAAATGTTGCGGAAGGCCTTTGGTGATCAAACTATGGCACAAGAAAACGTTTATAAATGGTACAACGAGTTCAAAGCGGGCCGAGAACGCATTGAAGACGAACCGTGCTCTGGACGACCATTAACGTCTACCGACGAGGGACACGTCCAAAAAATCAAAGATTTGGTGCTTAAAAATCGTCGATTGACAATTAGAGACCTCGCTGATAGTGTTGGAATATCATTTAGCTCAGCCCAAACCATTTTGAAGGATGTTTTGTGTCTCGAACGCGTCAAGTCTCGATTGGTGCCAAAATCGCTCAATTTTTTGGAAAAAAAGCGTCGCGTTGATGTATGTGAAACTTTGCTGTCTGACTATCAGGACCACTTGAAATGCATCATTACTGAAAATGAGACTTGGATTTACGCATACGACCCTAAAATCACCGACCAATCCAGCGATTATCGTGCAAAAGGTGAAGCAAGACCGAAAAGACCACGGCAAAGTCGATCGAAAATCAAGGTCATGTTTACAGTTCTCTTTGATTATCGTGGTGTGGTGCACTATGAATTCCTTCCGCCAGGCCAAACTGTCAACAAAAAATATTATTTGAGCGTTATGCGTCGTTTGCGTGAAGTTATTCATCTGAAACGGCCAGAATTATGGGTGAACAACTCTTGGTTCCTTCATCACGATAATGCACCATGTCATACTGCATTGGTTCTTCGCGACTTTTTTGCCAAAAACTCGACTCATAACGTACGCAACCACCGTATTTACCTGATTTGGCTTCGTGCCACTTCTGGCTATTCAGCAAACTCAAAAGGCCAATGCGGGGACGCCGTTTTAACACGATTGAGGAGATAGAAACCGAATCGAAGAAGGTCTTGAAGACTATACCGGAAAAAAACTATTCCGACTGTTTCGAGGACTGGAAAAAGCGTTGTGAAAAGTGCGTTTTATCGGACGGAGATTACTTTGAAGGGAATGAAATTGATTTGGAACAATAAATAAAGAATTTACATTTTATAAACAAATTCACCTCACTTTTTGATCACAGTAGTATATAGCAATCCAATGAGAATCTGGTTTATCGGATGTACCGGCTGCGTAAACACTAATGGAGTTGATATTTAAATCTCGAATCGCTCGTCTTATTTTATAAGTGTTCATCTTCCTTCTTTTACTCTTTCGAACAGTTAGTATTGTCGACCTCGTCTGCGCCTTGATCACTGTCGCCGTTGCCGTTTTTAAAATAGAGACGAAATCTTTCTATTTTTATGTTTTTTTGTGTTACCAAAATATGTTGTATATTTCACTTATCATATTTACAAGGTAGATTCGCACAGAATAACTTTTTTAGTAGAAATGCCTTATGTAGGATACAAAAATGCTTTTTATTCATAAACTTTTTACTTCCATGATTTGGATTAGTCGTTATGTCTGAAAATTGTTTTTCAAGTCCAAAAAAAACTAGGTGAATTATAATCTTCTACGTTTATTATGCGTATCCCTAGTACATTTTCTAAAAATCAGGCCTTTTCTCTTTTGCGTGAATAGATTTTAAAAGTATTTCTTGCAATGATTTTTACATTTTCGCGTAATTTATCTAAAGAAACATCGCCGTCAATCCATTAAAAACCGTGTTATTCAATGGTACAGTAATTCTTTGTCTTATATCGCAGAGTAAATCCGTAAAGTCACAAGGAGATTCTGCTATCCAACATGCGATGACACGATTTTTGTAGCACAACAATAATCACTTCTTTAAGTTAAAAATTTTTTTTACATCACGAAATCCGTGTATGATGATAATGTAATCCATTTTACACATTGTTCTACTTGTGGATCGGCTAAATGTTAAGACCGAAACCGAATGGTGCTCTTAGGATTCGTAGATCGTATATGCAACTGCAGCTCCTTCACCATCATCGTTACGAATGATTGATGCACTAAAAACTGATATGCTTTGTCTACTTGCATCAATTTCCAATACGTTGTCATATTCGGCATAAACTATGCAATTTATAGTATTAAACTTTGAAGTATTTCTTCAAATTGTACTTCTATACACTACCTGAGCGTATGAGATTCCAGTGCGCAGTGCAGAGTGCAGACCAATCGGATGTAAGATCAAAAAAAAAAAAAGCTGTGAGAAAATATTCTTCAGATTAATTGTAATGATTGATGCCAAATCCTTTGTTAAAAAAATATACACCAGTGCCTGAGAGCAGTATATTAAATGCATCTACGAACAATTAATTACACAGAAAAACAAAATCAACCTTTTTTTTTGTTGCATGAAGTTTTTCTACTGTTGTTTACTAATTTGAATGCGCTGATTTCAAATCTACCCTCAGATTTTTTTTAGCAGCTCTAGTTAGTGAGATACAGGTACCGTCTTAAATTTACATAAGTAGTCGGTAGTTTCTATTAATAGCGGTGTAACTTAACTAGTTCCTTTATAAATTTCATTATGTCTTCCTCAAGAAGGACGTGTTTAAATAATCCTGATTGTTTTTGTGTTATTTGTGGAGAATATATGTTCCAAAAATTTCGTTTAAATGTGTCGGACTTTGTGAAAAAGGCATACTTCGACTACTTTGGGTTTCCGTTGCCGTTAAACGGTAAACCTTGGATGCCAAGTTTGGTATGCAAAAGTTGTGTTGAATCTTTGCGACTGTGGGCGAACAAAAAAAGACCCACTTTTAAGTACAAAGCTCCTATAATTTGGCGTGAACCATCCAACCATCATGACGACTGTTATTTCTGTGTAACAAAAATCATAGGAATAAACCGCAAAAATTGCTCTAAGTGGATACATATCAAACTTTAAATCTGCCATAAGACTAGTCTTGAGTATTAGTGACACATCAACACCACAGCAGCCATGTACATCTTCGAAAAATCCAGACCAGTGCAGCGGACAAACCGAAAACGACGACAGTGGTAGCGACAGTGATTTTGATTGCTACGGTAGTCCCCGACTACTAAATCAAGATGATCTAAATGACTTGATCAGGGACCTTGGACTGTCTAAAACGGCATCAGAAATTTTAGCTTCCCGATTGAAAGAACGAAATTTGTTGACCAGAGAAACGAAGATATCGTACTACCGTAACAGGGAAAAGGATTTACTTCCTTTCTTTACTAAAAAAGATAATTTTGTGTTTTGTACTGATATTCCGGGCCTAATGACTGCAATAAGATTAAAAGAGTATAATCTAAATAAGTGGCGGTTGTTCATTGATTCGTCAAAACGAAGTTCGAAATGTGTACTTTTACATAATGGTAACAAACTTGGTTCCTTACCTATTGCTCATTCTACAAAGGTTAAAGAAGAATATCCTACAATATCTTTAGTTCTCGACAAAATCAAGTACAAGGAACATAACTGGGTTGTATGTGTAGATTTGAAAATAGTAAATTTTCTCCTGGGCCAACAAAGTGGATACACAAAATATCCCTGTTTCCTATGCTTATGAGACAGCCGAGCTAAAGCTGAGCACTGGACAAAAAGAGACTGGCCTTCCAGGGAGGCTTTGATTCCCGGTAAGCAAAATGTAATTAATGCTCCATTAGTATCCAGAGACCGAATTATATTGCCTCCTTTGCATATAAAATTGGGGTTGATAAAACAGTTCGTAAAAGCTCTTAACAGAGATGGCGAATGTTTCAAATACATTGAAAAAGTGTTTCCAAAATTGAGTAGTGAGAAAATCAAAGGTGGTATTTTCGATGGCCCACAAATCAGGAAGTTGATAGATGATAAAAATTTCATCAACCATATGACAGCTGTCGAGAAATGTGCATGGGAAGAGTTTGTTTGGGAAGTGAGAAATTTTTGGGGCAATAGGAACTCTGACGGCTACATTCAGCACGTTGAACAGCTGCTGATACACTTCCAGCGGCTTGGATGCAACATGAGTATTAAGCTTCACTACCTTCACAGCCATCTAGACTATTTTCCTGAAAATCTCGGTGACCTGAGCAAGGAACAAGGAGAGCGCTTTCACCAGGATATTCGCACTATGGAGGAGAGGTATCAGGGGTACTGGAATAAACATATGATGGCTGATTATCGTTGGAGCATCCAAAATAGTACTCATAATACATCTCACTCTAGAAAATCCAAAAAAAGGAAATTTTATTCAGAATGAATATATTTAATAAATTTTTTAAACTTAAACTATGTGCATTTTTAATGAAAACCCCTGTCACTTCGTAACTCCAAAACTAGAGCTGCTACATAAAAACGGCATATATTTTTGAAATCAGCGTGGAAAAATTATTCAGATTCATGTAAAAAATCTTATGCAACAGACATGCTGTTTTCTAGTAATATTAACAGTAAAATAAGCTATAATGGTTTGCTTGAAATTAGTACACCGTCAACGTATAAAGAGAGATAGATAATTTATCGAAAAATGCTGAAAGTTAAAGGAGTTAAAAATTCGGTTTTTATTAAAAGCTGTGTTATCGATAAAACCAATCATGATTCTATTTGGTAACTGGTTAAGGATCCGTAAATTATAGGTATGCATGCTGTGTATTAATTTGTATTGTATTAATATCTGTATTAATGTTATAAATATCCATAATCTGTATTAATATGTATTAATATCCGTAAATTATAGGTATGCGTGCTAATATTGTATCGTGCGTGAGACACGCTAATGTCACGATAATGTGAATTTCACGTTCCGTTTCTCGTTCTTTAGATCGTTCGTGTTGCTTGAAAAATAAATATCGTCAAAAAACTTGTAAAAAATTTTTACATTTTTTTTGCTCATGTGCAAACGATTTTGATTTAACAATTTCATACATTTCCGAATCCAGTCTCGAGAGGTTGTCTCTAATAGTTTGCACGCCGTGTTTGTCAACTTGATTAGATTCGGATGCAGGAGTGGGAGTGACCGTCAATATTTGCGCGAGCTCAAACATTTCTTCCAGCACAACGAGCATTTCACGCACTCTTTTTATGTTTCGTTAACGCAAATTTCCTGCAAAAAGTAAGAGTAGTAAAAAAACACTACCGTTTTGCACTATGATTTACTGTTTTTGTAACGAATGATTGGTGCGTCTATTTCCACTACATGAATTTTTACTCGTCAATTTTCGCAAAACGCTTTTTTGTTTTTTTAAACGTTTTTTCTGCGATTTTTTTAACTTTACTACACTTTACAAAACGTTCAACGCGCACTTGTGTATACACTTTACAAGTTTATCAGTCGAGTGCAAGAGAGCCAAACGCTGTTGATTGTCAGCGTGACGAAGAGCATTTAGTAGGGTAACAAGTATTTCTTTACCGTTTTCTATGTTCAGAAGATATCTAGCCAATGTTGACTCGGCCATTGGTAGAAAATGACTGTTTTATTCACAGTGCGTGTATGTTTACTTAGTTATTATTTTTAGCGAATTTATATTTTGGAACGTATGCATAGTGTTGGGCATTGTCGGGAAATATACAAGTCCAAAAGCGAAGTGTTCTGCGATAAATCGAGATAAGAATAAGAATGTCCGTCGCGTGCCTCATTCATGTATACTTCTTGCAAAAATTTTGGATCTTTGGGATAAATTTGCCGTACAAGATACCAAATTTGTGCCTGATCGCGTGGATTTCTAAATGTTACCAAGTACTTAGTGTTGAGGCTTGTAACGCGTTGAGTTTCGTCTTGATGGAAAATATCTTGTGTGATTAATATAATGCTAATAATATAGAGCAAGGAACTTGGATTCCTTATGATTTGAAACCAAGGGACGTTGAGCGTCGTTTTTTCGCCTGTTAACAACTGCTCCAGCGGCAAAAAAAGAAGGGTTTTCTTTATCGCCTCGTGACAGGTGATAAAAAATTGATTCATTACAGCAATCCAAAGAGAAGAAAGTCATGGGGACTGCCTGGTCATACTTCTACGACGTCGGCTCAGCTCAGTATTCACGCTGGGAAGGTTATGCTATGTATTAGGCGAAACCAGAATATTTGATTAAATTTAGTTAATGCAATGAGCCAAACACTACGCTAAAAACGACCAGAATACGAGCAGAGGCACGAAAAAGTGATTCTACTACATGACTACGTTCGGCCTCACTTTGCCGGATCCGTTATAACCTACTTAGAAACGCTCAAATAGAAAGTCTTACTCCACCCGCCATATTACCCATATATTGCGCCGTCCGATTATTAGTGGTTCCGTTCGATGGCACATAGTCTAGCTGATCAGCAATTCCACTCATACGAAGATATCAAAAATTGGCTTACTTCGTGTATAACTTCAAACGACGAACGCTTTTACCGTAGCGATATTCGAACTCTGCCAGGAAGATGTGAAAAAATTGTAGCTATCGATGGGCAATACTTCGAATGATTCATTTGTAAACATTTTTTTACAATAAAGTTGCATTTTCATCAAGAAAAACAGCGGAAACTTAGTTGCACACCTAATGATAAAAGACAAAACAAGGGTACTTCTTTTTTCGGCTATGCCATTAATCCGATAGTTAGTTTCATACTATCTAGTCTAGATTTAGCTCAGGATTTCATAGGTAAATTTTAAAACAATTTCGATTAAAATTAAATTCTAGACAGATGAGGTCGATGCATTTAGTATATTTAAATAAAAAATTTAAAAAACGTCGCACCGAGAAAGGTTATAAAAACGAAAAACGGAACTGTATACAATTCAGTAGCAAAATACAAAAAAAAAACAATTAAAACACACAGCGATTGTCAATAAATCAGAGTTTAGCACTCGAGCGCGCAATTTAGAAGAGTATTAACAACACAAAACTAAATATTCCGACAAAAATATACATAAAATCGTTATAAAATGATTTTAACCCTTTACACATTCTATTTCTTGCCACCACCCTTAGAGGATATTTTCCACGGCCTTACTCTCACTTCGACCTAGATTGACACTGAATGAGGATCAAAAACACTTTTCTCTTGATCACTTTTTTAAGAACTCTGATTGATGCTACGAGATATGGCAGAAAAGTAATGAGACGGATTTTTTATTCACTAAAGTTTATTTTTTTCAAACATCAATGTTATGCCCTTGAAAATAGTTCCCTTGAGCTATTGCCTTGAGCTAAACTTGAGCTAGGGATGAAGAATGTTTCCCATAGGCCAGTTTTAACTTTTTAAACGTCACACTTGCCGATTCTCCATGTTTAACACAAAATTTAATGGCACAACGTTGCTCCAAATGCGGCTGTTCCATTTTGCGTGACGCACAACCAAAACACAACTTTACTAAGAGTAGTCCCAAAAATCACGTAATTAACAGAAAGAGCTAAGCTTGCATTGAGCCATGGGAGGGTACTGATACATGTGCAAGCTGCGAGTACTGATACACGTGAAAGGTACGATCGTGCAACGCTGCGCTATGGCCAGATTGCTTGCAGTGTTGCTAGTCTCAATACTTCTGTGCGATACTTCGTATATTAATCCCCGAGAAGTGCATAAAAATTATTCCAAATTTTCCAAAAGCAGCTGATCCTAGGCAGCACTCGAGAGAATAACATGAAACCGCTTTGCAAAAGTAAATCAATGGCAGCAGCGCAAATCAACTTTAAGAAGAAGTTCTTCAGAATCAAAACGTATTGAAATAAATTCGCTTTTCTAAAAGTAACTATTCATTTTACAAGTATAACGAGTCCAAAGAAACTGCTAATCCTTCAACAAAGGAAAAGGATAACGAAGAGTGTTGACAAGGCAAATGGAATAAAAGATTGGCCTGGTTATTTAAATAAATAGAAAAAAAATTAAGTAATAATTTGTAAATTTTACTAAAGAAAGTTAGAAACTATACGCGATACAAATCGGCCGATATTTATGAATTTAACGCGATTCAAAACATTGACCGCGACGCGAACGCGAGAAACAAAGTTATTTTTGTGCGGAATAACTGAGTTCTAAAAAGACAATATATGGCTTAACGATCTGTGCACGCAAAGAGCTACAAGAAGTCTGGTCTGTCTAGCTGTTAAAGATCATCTCGTCAGTTCGGTTTGTTTAAGGAAGGGGTAGTGTGGGTGGTGACAATATACGCGATTCGTCGGTCAAAAGATACAAAGAAAACTTTTAAGTCGTACATGTTTCGTTCATCTGTGCTTTCGAAAATTTCGAGGACTGTTGAAACAACGAAAGAGAATGTACAGTCTGTCAAGTAAGAGCGTGGACGTGTTAATTTGTAAAAAAATTGATTTAATAAAACTTTCATATTTATATATACATTTAACACATTACAAACAATGATGCAATTCGGTCAATAATGTGTCCAGTCACCACCGGCGTCAATAATTGCCTGGCATCTCCGAGGCATGCTTTCTACTAATTTGACGGCGTATTCTAGTGGCAAGGATCTCCAGATCCGACGAATTTCGTAAGACAACTGCTTCAAAGTGTATGTGCGTCTTCCACGAAGCTTCCGTTTAATATATGCTCACACATTTTCAATAGGGTTTGCATCGAGCGACTGCGACGGCCAATCCAATGTAACGATGCCAAATTGAGTCTTCCACTGAGTACAGAGCTTACTGCGGTGTTTAGGATCGTTGTCCTCCTGCAGAATCCAATCTTTATTTTTTGTGATGAACCATCGTTTAGCAGATGGCAGTAAAGCCTTTTTGTAGATTTTTATCATTTTTTCGGCATTTAGGTTGTCAGTAAAGAGGTGCAAAGTGCCGAATCCCTGCTTTGCGAAGCAGCGCCAAAGATGCACATTTATTCCATGTTTTACGGTCCGCTGAACAAGCCTATTGGTAGAAGTTGACCAGGCTCGCGTTAGGACAGAACGTGCCCATATAGAACATTCATCAGTAAAAATAACATTTTCAAAATCTCTATCAATATTCTCATGCGCCCAAGCGAGTCGCTTTGTCACATGTTTTTCAGTCAACAGAGGCTTCTTCATTGTGTTGCGCCATTTCAGATGATGAGTACGAAGATGGGTTTGGATAGTTTTGTAGGATGTATCTAAACCTTGTGCCATTAATTTTGCTTGTCCTTGCCGCAGTGCTAAAGCAGGATTCCGCGAAAACAGATTCACTATTCTTTTTTCATCTTTTTTGTTCACTTTTCCTATCGAGCCACGTTCTGGTAAATCATCGACATTTTTAGCCACTTTATATCGCTGTATCTACTTCTGTACGAATGCCTTCAACTTTCTCATATATTTAGCAGCCGCTGATTGCGACATTTTGGGACCTTTCGGGTGGATGCAAAAGAACACAGCCTCGTAGCGCGACGAGTACTTAGCACTCATGGCGTTTAACGAGATTCTCTTTCAAAAGATCAACGACAACTGAATCTTTGTTGACAATGCATCAAGGACAAAGCTTTCCTCTATTGGCTCGCGAAGGAATTAGAGCGAAATCTTTTATTATCTGTCAGTGAAGTCGACCACGCTCTTACTGTACAGACTGTTGTATCGTTTTCATATGTTTGCGTCATTTTCGTCACGTTCTAATCGGAAAAATAAATATCGGCCTGAGGCTAGAAAGTGGGAAAGAAAGAGCCTCTGTTGTCCGACCAACTTTTATGGCCAGCTGAAATAAAAAATTTCGTCGTTGCACGCACACATGTGCGCTAAGCCAGACAGACTGGAATATACCTTAGTTGCATACCCTTAAGAGCTCACGCAGCTTGGCTCAAAAAATAAATATTTGCCTTCGCGGCCATGGGAGATATAGCCTCCCACGCACGCTTGCCTCCGGAACCACTCCTCTTCGAGTGCGTCCACTTCGAGACAAAATCTGGCCGGAAAAAATCCGGCGGGACTATAGGCTTCCAGGTCATGGTCGAACCTATACACAGGTCGAGTTCAAGTACGTGAGCCCTGCCACTACCTCTTTTCTTGTTACTTTACACTTGTTTACAAATTCCTGAACTCGCGTCATACTAGCTTCAAAACGGATTCTTTCTTTTCTTTCTTTCTTTACAAGATGTATGTGCGTAAACACGCACATATGCTTAAATTTACGCTACATGATCACGCTCCTGCATTCACCCAGGACTTAGCCTGTGGAATCGAGAAAAACCGCGTATAAAACCCAGTCAAAAAAGTTCCGTATAGAAAACCTATTTTAGGAACGGACCTCACAATAAGTCATAACTTATATCTACGTGCTGACTGGCAACATTTCGCTGACTTCTTGTTTTGACTCTTTCAAAATATTCTAAAAACTTAATTATTTTTTTTTTCGACGTCATATTTCATATTATATTACATTTCGTGTTTACAACAAAGAGAGAGAGAGAGAGAGAGACAGAGAGCAAGAGAGATATGCAGATTTCCAACGATTTCGTTCTCAAAGAGTAGGCTATCCTTTTATTTAAACTTTTTAAATTTTCTTTCTACTTGTTATTTTTACTTCTCTGAAAGACAGTTTTAGTCTGAGTTTTGGCTAACTTCTTCTTATCCGTCAACATTTGATAGTTCTTCTTCCAGAGCAGCATACTGGCCTGAGTTTCGGCCTACCATATACTATATTCGTTAAGTTTTGAACCACACACTTTTTCTTAAATGTTACTAATTCGATTCTCTGCCTAACTGAGCCATTAAGCTTTAGTACTTAGGCCCGAAAAAGGCAAAAAGTAGTCAGCGAAATTTCGTGAAGCTTTACAAAAAAAGATATTGCAATCTTTGCATAAAGTTTTTATGAAAAATTATATTATTAATAAAAAATTTTACTGCAAATATAAATATATATTACATTTAAATTAAGACAAATTATAAATTTAGAATTGATATAAGAGTGTATAATCGCCATGAAATTGGCGATTGAAATTTAGATTTAAAAACATTCAAGAAACATTGTAATAAAATTCTTTTAGCCCTTGGAAAACTTTACATAAATGTTACAAAAATATTTAAGCATTATTTCCAGAAATATTGAAAAAAATCTTCCTAAAAATTTTTGTAAAATATTGTTGTAAGGATCCATCTTGGACGTATGAACATTTTAGAAGTCTTTTTTGATGAATCTTCATAAAATTTTATAAAGATATTTCAAAAATATTTTGGGCTATGTTACAATATTTCTGAGAATTTTACACCGTTGCAACATTATCACTCGGAATTATATCAAGAGCTTCATGGAAATGATTTCAAAAGTCGTGTTCCATTGTGTTATTAAGTGCAAAACTATACTTCATTAATTATATTTTTTTTCACCTTTTATAAACTATTAACAAAACATCATTTACAAATTATTACGTGATTGATCGTCATATTATGTATTATTGGGCAACTGAAAATTTCAGATGAGTACATGAAGTTAGACATTCACGACCTATGTTTATTCATGGTGTATAATAATGGAGTGCAAATTAATTAATTTAGAATACAAGAGGACCAGATTTACTTTAAGGGATATTAATTTTTAGATTGCCGAAAGGTCGGCATTCGATATATCGGCTCTAAGGGACAATAATTTTTCCTTAATATTAGAGTACGGGGATTTGGGATTCTTGGTCTGTTTGAAAAAAATGTTAAAAAAAGGTATCTAATATTTTAAAACTACCATGGGTGACGTGTCGACCATGCATCGACCAGTATACAGGTGTTTCTGTTTTCTAAAGGTTAAAAAGTCGTTTGTATATGTGTACAAATATGCCAAAGTTTATATTTTAAAATTTTTAGTTTATCGCTTATGTACTGCTATTTATAACCCACGCATCGTCAGTAGGTGACGATAAAACCCTGCTACTCTCTACAAGAGAGTTGTACATTCTAAAGTAAATAAGAACACGCAGTCAGCAACTCCATTATTGACCTAAATTCGCACGTTTCTACGGCTGTTTCTTTTATAGAAAGAAAATTTCGTAAATTTCATATAAAAATGAGTAGAAGTGAATCAGAACCAGATAAGCTACAAGTTGAAAACAAGACTGGTGAATCTGAATCTACTGATCCGTCAAATTTAAGACACTATGACGATGAAGACATTCCTGATCTATTATTAGATTCTATGCACCAACCTTCTATAAAACGTTTTATTGACAAATCTAGTATCTTTGAAATTATATCTATATCAAAGAAGATCCCATTACATTATTTTGATTTTTTCTTGAACTTAATTATTTTGAGAATAATTATGAAAAAAACTAAACCTTAATAAAAGAATAATTCTAAGTCATTATATAGGAAAATAGCTCCATGAGAAAATCTAAATCTTCAGAAATTATAAATCTTATCTGGCCTAACAATCAATATGAGACCTATCCATGAAGGTGATCTACAAAATTATTGGAGTAAGAATACTTTATTATCTACTTCAACATTTAGACAGTACGTATCTTATAACAGATACCTCCAAATTTTGTATTATTTATATTTTCTAAATATTGAAGAAACCATTAATCTTCCTTTAAAAAAATCAAATCTACAATCATGTTTTTGAATCAAAAATTTTTGCCTTTCATAAACCCTGTAAAAACCTTTTCATTATTGAAAGTTTGGTGTTATAAAAAGAAAAGCTAAAATTTAAACAATTTTTACCTTTAAAATTACACCGCTTCGGTATTAAATCAAATTTTTTGAAATAGTTGACTGAGATTTATTATTTGCACTAGATCAGATACAGATTATGAGAAATTCGATTAGGAATTTCTAGAGACATCGAAGCTCATTTCTTGAGGCCTTATTTATATAAAGACTGACATTTATATAAAGAATTTGTATTCGTGTTTTCAGCTTGCTGAATTTCTTCATAATCGAAACACTAGAATGTGTGAAATGCTGAGAAAGAATTGAAAAGAAATATTTAAATTCAACAATAAATTGAACAGAGATAAAATCGAAATAGTCCATACCGATACTTGGCAACTAATGTGGTTTGATATAATAAAGTTTATACCAGGCTGTTCAATAAGTTTTGCGGTTCGATAAGAAAAACACAATTTTATGGTTTGAAATACACTTTATTATTCGGTATAGTCTTCCTGAACATTAATACACTTGTTTTAACGAGATTCCAATTTATGAATTCCATCCCTGAAGTGAAAATCTGGAAGGGCTGCAAAATACGCTTCCACATTCGTTATGACTTTATCATTTGATGAAAAACGCTTTCCACGCATGAATTTTTTTAAGTCCGGAAACAAATGGAAGTCGCTAGGAGCCAAATCTGGTAAATACAGTTGATGCTCCAACAATTCGAACTTCAATTCATCGATTTCAGCCATTGTCAAAATGCTCTTGTGACGCGGTGCATTGTCCTGATAAAAAAGGATTTTTTTCTTCTGCAAACCGGGTCTTTTTTTACGAATTTTTTCGTTCAGCTGGTCTAAAAGGTTACAATAATATTCAGAATTTATTGTTTTACCAGTTTGCAAGTAATCCACAAACAAAATTCCTTTCGCATTCCAAAAAACTGATACTAACACCTTCTTGGCCGATTTCTGGACACGAACTCGTTTCGGAGCCGAAGAACCAGGTTCACACCACTCTTTAGCCTCTTGTTTTGATTCAGGATCATGGTGATAGACCCTAGTCTCATCCATAGTGATGAATCGACATAAAAAATCCACTTTATCCTTTCGTAAACGCTTTAAATGTTGCTGAGAAAGTCGCATTCAAATGTGTTTTTGTTCCATTGTTAGCAAATGCGGCACCCATTGTGCACACAGCTTTCTGAAACCCAATACTTCAGTCAAAATATTGCTCACACTGCCCAATGAAATGCCTAGGGCTTCTACTAAATCTCTTTTAGTCACTCGACGATTTTCCAATACGATATCCTGTATTTTTTCTACGATTTTTGGTGTTGTTGCTGTTTTTGGACGTCCTTGACGTGGATCGTCTTCAAGGCTTGTACGACTACGTTTAAATTTAGCAACCCATCTTTCTACTGTACTAATTGAAGGCGAAGAGTCCTTTAATACTTCCAACATTCGTTCATAAATTTTCTTTGCTTTGAAACCTTCCAAAAATAAAAATTTAATCACTGCACGATACTTGATTTTTTCTATTGTAAAAAAATACTGTGAGACGTCGGTACTAAATAGCTTGTAAACAAAGAATGAATTAACAGATTGGAACAAAACTTCACATACGTTCATATAAAGAGTGTACTAACATAACAAAATATTTAGGCTATTAGCAACACTCTCTCTTATCAAACCGCAAAACTTATTGAACGGCCTAGTACAAGCCTTGCAGACGATCCACGTCAAGGACGTTCAAAAACAGCAACAACACCAAAAATCGTAGAAAAAAAACAGGATATCGTATTGAAAAATCGTCGAGTGACTGAAAGAGATTTAGTAGAAGCCCTAGGCATCTTATTGGACAGTCTAAGCAATATTTTGACTGAAGTATTGGCTTTCAGAAAGCTGTGTGCATAATGGGTGACGCATTTGCTAACAGTAAAACAAAAACACATTCGAATGCGACTTTCTCAGAAACATTTAGAGCGTTTTCGAAAGAATAAAGTGGATTTTGTGCATCGATTCATCACTGTGGATGAAACTTGGGTCTCTCACCATGATCCTGAATCAAAACAAGAGGCTAAAAAGTAGTGTGAACCTGGTTCTTCGGCTCCGAAACGAGTTTGTGTCTAGAAATCGGCCAAGAAGGTGTTAGCATCAGTTTTTTGGGATGCGAAAGGAATTTTGTTTGTGGATTACTTGCGAACTTATAAAACAATAAATATTAAATATTATTGTAACCTTTTAGACTAGCTGAAGGAATAAATTCGTAAAAGAAGATCCGGTTTGCAGAAGAAAAAAATCCTTTTTTATGAGGACAATGCACCGTGTCACAAGAGCATTTTGACAATGGCTTAAATCCATGAATTAAAGATCGAATTGTTGGAGCATTCACCGTATTCACTAGATTTGGCCCCTAGCGACTTCCGTTTGTTTCCAGACCTAAAAAAATTCATGCGTGGAAAGCGTTTTTCATCAAATGATGAGGTCATAACAGATGTGGAAGCGTATTTTGCACCGCTCCCAGATTCTCACTTTAGGGATGGAATTCATAAATTGAAATCTTGTTGAAACAAGTGTATTGTTGTTCAGGAAGACTATACTAAATAATAAAGTGTATTTCAACCCATAAAATTGTGTTTATCTTATCGAACCGCAAAACTTATTAAACAGCCTGATAAATTGCAAAAATTGTAAGAGAACAATTGCAAAGTTTATTATATTTATAGATAAAAATGCCTATTCTGGTAATCACCATTTTGAATTTTAATTTCAGACCTGCGTTATTCCAAAGTTTAAATAATTACTCCACTATTTTTGCTGGTAAAGCTTACGAATACTTATTTCTTGTAAATAAAAATTTGAATAATATTTTTTTTGCCTGAGAATTTTCTTTTTTGCAAGAAACTGTTAACGACTTTTTGAATATTTATATTATTACTAGTTCTGAGATGAGATTTGGAAAGTTTATAAAATTTTACTTAGGAAATATTGCTTTTTAATTTTTTACACACCATAACATCTAATATTAACAAATCGAAAATTAGATTGAATGTTGGGAGTTCTAAACGTTAACGGGTTAAGCGGTGTGGTATTATCAGCATGCATACAAACAACGAGATTGCGAACAACGAGATTTAAGTAATTAAACTGTTTCACCTTGGGGATGGCTAATCGAAGTAATTCTTAGGCGTAATTTATAAGCTAAGACCGAAGGGGTTTCATAAAGATCAGATAGTTGCCACCAAAGCCAAACATAGTTTGCGTGTTTCTCCCTTTAAGTAAACGACTGAGCAGAAACATTCTTACGTACAGTCGCTGAGACTAGCTTAACTACAAGTGAAAATGAGTCATTACTCGTTGTTAGTGCAGCACTTGATGCAGCACCCACTGCAATTGTACGCTCTGACGACCAAACGCGATACAAGGAGATAAAGTTGAGAATTATTAGTTGACTTAAAACCTTCTGAATAGCACTCGCGTGATGATTCGAAAAGCTATTTGGAATCCCCCTATTTTTAGGCACAAACATGCTAGTGAAGCGAAAAAAGTTTTAACAGAGAAGACAAAAGCCGCAAAGGCAGCTGAAAAAAAGTTGCAAAAGTTGTGACGAAATAAAAGAACAAATGACCTGGCGAAAAAAACTGTTGAAAAAAGGAAAAAGCAGTAGATTCGACATTTTAACTTACGGAGAAATTGTCATTAAACTATGGCTTGACAGTTCAAAGAAACGAAGGTTTAGTTAAAGACATGCAAAAAAAAATTTTAGCCGTTTTTACACTGCTTGTTGAAAAAATCTCAGAAACTATTGAACCAATCCTTATGAAATTTTAACCACATATTCTGTACACTTATCACTACATCCTATAGCAGAATAATTATAAAATTTTAATTTTTACTATATTTTTTTTGCAAAAAACAGTGAAAAAACACCTTTATTTAATTTTTATTTCACCATATTTTTTTTTCTTTTGTAGATCAATGAATAATTCTGCTATGGGATATAGCTGCAGTCATATTGAAACTAAAACAATTTGATTTTTATGTTTCAGATGACTCACGTATTACTTATTGATAATGATGCTTATCTAAGACGTCTGCATGCCAGCAATCTGCTCCGCGTCTGCATAGGATGTTCATCAATTGATTACAGCTAGCAAATTAGAAATCTCGGCCTCACAATCACGCTAACCCTCAACTGTTTACTGCAAATATCAGAGATTTTCTGGAAAGTCTTTTTCATGTTAAACAAACTGAAAAAATTAGAATACGCCCCCTCTGTTTCGCTGCGTACGAACTTAGTTTAATCACTAATTTTTATTTCGACATAGTTGTACTGTCTTTAGTAATCTGCATGTGCATCAAGATCTTAGGCTGCATCATACATTAAACACCTGCATTTGTTACATTTTAGGCAAGATTAACTTTCACTTGAGAATCTTCCCGTGTAGAATTCAGCTCGGATGGCTCTGGGTGGAGCAAAAAAAAAGAATCATACTAGTTTTTCTAGCTTATCTTGTATTAGCATTTAACTGCCCCCCATTCCATATCTTTTGCCTTTCCTTCACTAAATAAATAAAGGAACTATACTTGGGCAGTCTGCAAGGCGTTCGCTTTTACTATTACTATACCAAATTACTTGAACTGAAACTCTCAAAAAATGTTTCTCACACATTTCTACGAATATTATCAATGAAATTGTACTTCCCATAATTTTTGTCGATTACGTGGCGACATTCAAGAGTTTTCTCCGCGATTGAGTGAGGTGAACATATCACAGTTTCCGTCCTCACAGAAGAGACAGGTTCTTAACGAAAAGTTCAACAGTTATTGTTTTAACTTCGTCATGTGCAAACATATCGCCACGAAACCCCTTCGTCACATATTTTATTTTCCAAACGACGAGTCAAGCAAAGACAGCGTCGACATCTGGGAGGCAGGAGGATTAATTTATTATATTTTTTTATCCTTGGATTCATTCTTTTAGATATTTTTGGAGCAGATCAAGATGGCTTGATCAGTGAGTCCATAAAAATCATTAAATCCTATCTCCCTCTTTCTCGCTCTCTCTCCCTCTCTCCTCCTATCTCCTACTTTCCATTTCCCTCCTCTTTCCTATCCGTCTCTTGTGTATCCGTGCGTTCTTTTGATCCATATAACAATTTCTTCGTTATTAAATATACAGAAAAGTTGAATTTTAATCATCCAAATTTTATATATATTTAAAATAAATTGAATATTTTAATTTTAATTGAAACATACCAACAGCCGGTGCATCATAACTTTCACCTAAAAGGATTTCTGGAGCTGAATATGCCAGTGATCCACAAGATGTTTCTAATTTTTGTCCAGGACAAAATCTATTACTAAAACCAAAATCTGTTAATTTCACGATACCTGATTTTTCAAAAAAAACAACATTTTCTGGCTTTAAATCTCGATGAACAACATGTAAACGATGGCAATAAGATATAGCTTTAACAATCTGTCGAAAGTAAGTACGTGCAACCTGAAAATATAATTTTATCCTAATTATTTAAATGTTTTAATTTTATTTTAATTTTGAAGACAAAATTAAAGTTATTCAAATATAATTAGAAAAATTTGTATGACTAATAAAATCATTAATATTTTAAAACTTAAATCAAAAATTTAAGAAAAGAAATTTCAACATAAAAGCGATCCTTTAAAAAGTATAATATATAGTATTGTATTATAATATTTCAAACTATTGGTTGATCATTAAATAACCATAAATCGGAAAACCTATAAAAAAAAGGCGAATTTTACATGGCGTCTAGAAAATAGTTATCTTAGTTTTTTGCTTAAAAAATCTTGGTAAAAGATCTAAAGGTATAATTAGAAATAATAGAGCAAAAGAAAAGAATGTCACTGATAAAGACGCAGATCGTGTAACACATGTATGACGTAAATAGTGGAATAAATTATATTACTATCAAAGACTCCAAATAAATTTTGATAGCTTTGACTGTAGCAGGTCTGACATTATTATTATATGTGAAAAGGTACAGTTCTATAGAAAAATCGAAAGTTAATTTGCCATTTCCCAGAGTTTTTGAATTATATATGTTTATGGATGAAGTTGATTTATACAATATGCACTAAAATAATCTATTGCCGTGCGTAAGATCAAAAAAGTAGACCTGAACTCACTTTTTCAAGATTATTACTAAGCGCAATATCTAACACTCATGTAATTTACGACATATCAAGAGAAGGTAAAGGAAAAGTTAGTTTAGAAAACACTAACACATACTCACACGAGAATGTTGTACATGCCAAGCCTTAGATGCCTCGCACTATAATTGTTAATTGAAATAATTAAGTTTTTTCCAACCCCGCACTAATATCTCCCTCACTACTCTCACAAGGGAACCACCCCAACCCGACCCCACCGATTTTAATAATTTTTGGATGTGTTGTAATACTCAAAAAAATATTCGACACATGTTTTTTTTTATCGGCTGACATCCACTTTTAAAGGGTGAAATCTACCCCTGAAAACCACCTCGAAAAATCATTTTTTTAATATATCTCTGCATCTAATGAATATTTTTGAATTAAATCAACGCCAAAATATTTCTTATAAGTAGGCGCTTCTACTGATATATTTTTAACACTAAGAAGTTGCAATCTCTTTTTCTATAGGAGTCAAAGTTCTATTTTTTTTGCTATTTTGCGATTCAAAATCTGTTAAATAATGTCAAGTGGGTTAAAAACTGCATTTATTATGAGAAAATAAGAAATTAAAATTGACGTATTTCGAAATTTTTAAAAAAAAATTTTTTGGCGGTGTGTTACCCCTAAAAACCACCTCTACCAAATCACAAGCAGGCTAACCCACCTAACCCTGGCCACAGTGTGGCTATTAATTATTTGTTCTGTTATATGTACCAAATGACAAGCAAAATATATTAGATAACCAAGCTACCCCTAACCTCAAAAACCCAAAAAACCACCCCTATCAAACCACAAGTAGGTAAACCCACGTAACCCTGGCCACAGCATGTTTATCTATTATTTTTTTAACTAAATATATCCTACATCACAAGCGAGCGATGTCCGCAGAAATCCGACCCTTGACCCGTAACCCGCCCAACCCCAAAAAACCTCCCCTACCAAACCACAAGCAGGCTAACCCAACTAATCCATGCAACAGCATGTTTATTAATTTTTTTTTCTGTTATTCAATATATCCCATATCACAAGCGAACTGTATTGGCTAACCAAGCTACTCCTAACCCCTAACCGTTCAAAATCCGAAAAACTACCCCTATCAAACCACAAGCAAGCTAATCCATCTTAACCTGGCCCCAGCATGTTTTTTGATGATTTTCTTTTTTAAATAAATATATCCTACATAATAAGCAATTTATGACAGCAAATCATTGTACCCTTAACCCAATGAATCCCTAAAGAACACCCTTACCAACCCACGAGCAGGCTACCGCCCTTAACCCTGACCACAGCGGCGTTTATCGCTCATTTCTTCTTGAAATAATTGTCAAATTAAAACCTGGGATGAAAAAAGCACGTCTAAAAATAAGTATCTAATGTAATACGTTGTCTTATTATTTTCAAATGAACTTTATTCAAAGTTATTCTTATAAAAGACTATATTTTTGACTTACATGTAAATTAAAATGTATTATTTGACATAGTTTTCACAGTAATGATAATCTTTAAAGAAGTGCTTGAAACATAATGACTTTTTACACCAACCACATCGTATTATTGCAACATTCTTACATCCTTCTACTTCGCAGTTGATATTACAAGATTCTCCAAAACTAAAATCAACAGGATTATCAGTTTTATCTGGTTTTTGAGTAATATAGCCGCTTTTAAAACAGGAATATTTAAAAATATCCGTATATCTCGGTGAAGAAAACTGGTTATGTACCAACGATTGTAATGTTATAATGTCATTTCTTACATATAAATTCAAGTCATGATCCATCAGCATTACTTGATCTAAAAATTGCCTTACGAAATTGAAGATTCTTCTTTTAATTTATAATAATAGCAAATAATAAATCATGGTGCTACTTCGAAAAATACAGTCTGTCAAGTAAGAGCGTGGTCGTGTTAATTTATAAAAAAATTTATTTGATTAAACTTTTATATTTATATACACATTGTACACATTACAAACAATGATGCAATTTGGTCAATAATGTGTCCAGTCACCACCGGCGTCGATAATTGCCTGGCATCTCCGAGGCATGCTTTCTACTAATTTGACGGTGTATTCTAGTGGCAAGGATCTCCAAATCCGACGAATTTCGTAAGACAACTGCTTCAAAGTGTGTGTGCGTCTTCCACGAAGCTTATGTTTAATATATGCCAACACATTTTCAATAGGGTTTGCATCGGGCGACTGCGACGGCCAATCCAATGTAACGATGCCAGATTGAGTCTACCACTGAGTACAGAGCTTGCTGCGGTGTTTAGGATCGTTGTCCTCCTGCAAAATACAATCTTCATTTTTTGTGATGAACCATCGTTTGGCAGATGGCAGTAAAGCCTTTTTGTAGATTTTTATCATTTTCTAGGCATTTAGGTTGTCAGTAAAGAGGTGCAAAGTGCCGAATCCCTGCTTTGAGAAGCAGCCCCAAAGATGCACTTTTATTCCATGTTTTACGGTCCGCTAAACAAGCCTATTGGTGGAAGTTGACCAGGCTCGCGTGAGGACAGAACGTGCCCATATAGAACATTCATCAGTAAAAATGACATTTTCAAAATCTCTATCAATATTCTCATTCGCCCAAGCGAGTCGCTTTGTCACATGTTTTTCAGTCAACAGAGGCTTCTTCATTGTGTTGCGCCATTTCAGATGATGAGTACGAAGATGGGTTCGGATAGTTTTGTAGGATATATCTAAACCTTTTGCCATTAATTTTGCTTGTCTTTGCCGCAGTGTTAAAGCAGGATTCCGCGAAAACAGATTCACTATTCTTTTTTTATCTTTTTTGTTCACTTTTCCTATCGAGCCACGTTCTGGTAAATCATCGACATTTTTAGCCACTTTATATCGCTGTATCCTTTTCTGTCCAAATGCCTTCGACTTTTTCATATGTTTAGCAGCCGCTGATTGCAACATTTTGGGACCTTTGGGTGGATGCAAAGGAACACAGCCTCGTAGCGCGACGCGTACTTAGCCCTCATGGCGTTTAACGTGATTCTCTTTTAAAAGATTAACAACAACTGAATTTTCGTTAACAATGCATCAAGGACAAAGTTTTTCTCTATCGGCTTGCAAAAGAATTAGAGCAAAATCTTTTATTACCTGACGGTTAAGTCGACCACGCTCTTACTTGACAGACTGTATGTTTGAAATTTAAAAAATTAAGCCTGCTTCAGGATTGTTAGTAGTGCCCACACAGCATAAATTAATTCTGAATTGATTCTGAATTAATTTAATATAAAAAAATTATTTTAGAAAAAATTATGTATTAATGCTATGTCCGCTTTTCGATGCCTTCAGAATTCATCCATAAAATATTCATAAAATAATTCCAAAATTATTGAGGAATCATTTTATAAAATAATGCTGTAATAACATTCAAATTTTATATGACACATCGTTCAATAAGTCCCGAGACTAACCCAGAGATGGTGCTAGTAGTACCAAACTGGCCACGTTTCCATAGAGTGCAAACCTTTACATGAAAAGTGTAAAAATTTCACGTCGATTGGATCACAGACAGCAGAGTTATCAAGGTTAGAGTAAAGTAACTTTGTGATTTGTTTAAAAATGGAAAAAAGCGAGTTTTACGTGTTGATAGAACATTGTTTTTTAATGGGTAAAAACACCGTAGAAGCCCAGCAATGGCTTAAAAAACATTACCCGGACTCCTTCCCATCCAAACCAACGATTTGTCGTTGGTATGCTGAGTTTAAACGTGATCGTACGGACACAAACGATGCGAAACGTTCGGGTAGGCCATTGGAAGCCGTTACACAGAAAAATGTGAGTGAAGTTTAAAAAATTGTAATGAAAAATCGCAAAGTGAAGGTCCGTGAGATTGCAGAAATGACACAGATATCATCTGGAAGCGTATTTACAATCCTTCATGAAAAATTGAGCATTAAAAAGGTTTTTTCCAAATGGGTGCTGCGATTGCTTTCAGTGGAACAAAAACAGCAACGAGTCGAGGATTCAGAGAGCTGTTTATCGCTATTTACTCGCAATAAAATGGATTTCCTGCGTCGATACGTGACCATGGATGAAACATGGATACATCATTTCACTCCGGAGTCGAATCGGCAATCATCTGAGTGAAGCATGGCTGGCGAAAGCCGCCCAAAGCGTCCAAAAACGCAGGAGTCTGCTGGCAAAGTCATGGCGTCTGTTTTTTGGGATACACATGGCGTAATTTTCATTGACTACCTGAAAAAAGGTAAATCAATCAACAGTGATTATTATGTTGACTTGTTGGTACGTTTTAAAGAGGAGATCGTAGCAAAACGACCGTGCCTGAAGAAGTAAAAAATCCTTTTTCACCAAGACAATGCACCTTCCATGAAAACAATGGCAAAATTAAACGAATTGGGCTTTGATTTGCTTCCCCACCCCCCGTATTCGCCAGATTTAGCCCCCAGCGACTACTGGCTCTCTGCTGATCTCAAAAAATTCTCCAGGGAAAAAAATTTGGCTCGAATGAGAAGGTCATTGCCGAAACTGAAGCCTATTTTGAAGCAAAGGATAAATCCTTTTATAAACATGGTATAGAAATGTTGGAAAGGCTTTGGAAAAATTGTATCACTCTAAAAAGAGATTATATTGATGAATAAAAATAATTTTTGAAAAAAAAGTTTTCGTTGTTACTCTCGGGACTTATTGAACGATGTGTTATATGTATATACATCCGAAATAATTTATTATTTGCTATTATTGTAAATTAAAAGAAGAGTCTTTAATTCTTTGCCATTTAAAAAACGGAATGAGTGTTATATATTAAAATTTAATGTATTAATTTTATATTTATTGTAATTTAGTGTAATAATATAATGTATTGTTTTGTTATTTTTCGTTTAAAGAATAATTTATAACAAAGTTTGATTAGATTACTACTATCATCATTGCTCTTTTAAGAAAGTTATAATGTTTACAAAGCATACGTTATCTGCATTTTTATCTAATCCATGTTTCGAGGAAGATAATTTATTGTGTAAGCATCATTGGGGAAAACATCCGGCTTGCATTTGATAAATAATAACAGTTAAACTAAAGTGAATTATTTATTGTGCTGGATGTATAAACACATTTACTTGTATTTTTATTTGAAATTTTCTTAGCCCAAGAATATTATAAATAAAAATAAGAAGAAAATTTATTGATTACTACGTAAGTATTTATGTCACTTATCACGTATAATTTTAATCACATGTTTTGATTTGTAAAACAAAATATGTATTAGACTAGATTTTTTTTTTAAAACTTTACAACTGCGAAAAAAATATTTTTTTTGTGCTTTTATTTTAAATTCAATTATGGAGGTTAATTCTTGGAACGTATTGAATTTATTATTCGTATATTTACAAAACTTACATATACCAAGCAGTGAGATTTATTTCAAAGAAATTGAATTATCAGAGAAATTGTAACAAATATTAATAGATGCAGCACACGAGTTCAATGATGTGGACATGATTGTTAAAGAAACGTTGGATCCCATGAAGAATATAAAGATAGTGATGCTCAAATAGTCGAAGATGAAGTACAACATCACTTTCCTGATCCAGAATTTGCACCAACGAATCATTGTACAAATGATGTTCAAGAAGTATCATTTGAATAGAAAAATAATGCCGTAGAATATTGGAGAAGCGGAAAAAAGGGAAAAAATTTAAAATTAGAAACTGTAAGAAATAGATTTAAAAATGTTTCATCAATAAGTCAACTTAAACGTTGGGCCAAAACAATAAATAAAGGTAGTACTTATCAAGAAAAAATTGCCCGAATTTGCCAGTATACATTAGACAATTTCAAAGTGGCTATTGAAGCTGGTTCGATAGTGCATGACAAGAATATACGTAAATGGGAGTTACAAGCACAAAAAGAACTCGGCTCAGAAGATGTAAGATTTAAGGCTTTTGCGAATTGGGTATTAAAGTTTAAAAAAACTCATAGAATTGTGTCTAGAAAAATAAATAAATTTACTACTAGAAAAACATTAAAAGGTGCTTCAGAGCTTCAGCTAGTGCTGAAGCTTTAGTTGCTGACGTGAAATCGTGTATACCAAGAATCGGAATAGCAAATATTTATAATTTAGATCAGAGTGGTTTTCAATTAGAAATGCATTCAGAAAGGACATTAGCGATAGAAGGAAAAAAACAAGTGCAATGTTTAGTACAGTCAGTTTCATCGACAACGCACCGTTACACAATTCAACCAACTATATCAGCTACAGGGAAACTTCTATTATTACTTTTTTTAGTATTAAAAGAAAAAACTTGTGAATTTGGTCCTATAGTACAATCAACTTTGATAAAACGAAATAATGTGCATGTGAAAGCATCAAAATCTGGAAAATTAACTACAGGTAAGATTATTTTTATGTATAATAATGCAATAATATAAATAAGTATTCTATAGCAACATTTTATTTATTTTAGAGCACATAAAAGTTTGGTCCAAAGAAGTATTTTATCCAAATGTTGGTCCTCAATCTATTCTTTTACTTGATTCTTGGAGTGGACATAGTGATAAAGTTGTAGAGGAAACGATGCTAACAAATAAAATTGTTAACATTAAAAAAATTCCCACTGGAACGACAGGGAAGATCCAACCTCTTGATGTATATGGTTTTTGGGTTTGGAAAAATTTCGTGAGGCAATTTTCAGATCAAGTAATGCTGATGGATTATGACTTGAATTTACATGTAAGAAATAACATTATAACATTACAATCGTTGGTACATAACCAGTTTTCTTCACCGAGATATACGGATATTTTTAAATATTCCTGGTATAAAAGCGGCTATATTACTCAAAAACCAGATAAAACTGATAATCCTGTTGATTTTAGTTTTGGAGAATCTTGTAATATCAACTGCGAAGTAGAAGGATGCAAGAATGTTGCAATAATACGATGTGGTTGGTGTAAAAAGTCATTATGTTTTAAGCACTTCTTTGAAGATTATCATTACTGTGAAAACTATGTCAAATAATACATTTTAATTTACATATTAGTCAAAAATATAGTCTTTTATAAGAATAACTTTGAATAAAGTTCATTTGAAAATAATAAGACAACGTATTACATTAGATACTTATTTTCAGACGTGACTTAACAACTCGTAGTTTTCGTTAATACCAATGATCAGTTGTATCCTCCAGTGCTATTGCTACAATTCTAACGCTATTTTCCATTGCCCTCGATAAGGCATCAGAAACTTGATTTGAGGCTCCCTTACGATGAATCAATTCAACATCGTAGCTTTATAGCATGGCGTTCTAGGGTGTTTATCTGTCAGCTGAATCCTCTTGATAATTCAGCCACAGCAAGATATGGTGGTCGGTGATTACTGTTAACTTCTCTCCAAGTAATAAACGATTCACTGTTAATACCACCGCTAAACATTCCTTCTTGATGACACTGTAGTTTCTTTCTGCTTTGGAGAGAGTACGGTTGATATAGCAGATTTGATGTTTCTCATCATCTATCTTTTGGGTGAGCACGCCAGCTATAGCAAAATTACTAGCGTCCGTCTGCAAGCAAAAGAGACGCGCTAGATCGGGACGTGCTAAGACGGGAGCCTGGGTCAATGCTAGCTTGAACTGCTCAAATGCTTCTTGTTGCTCCTGGGGCCATTGCCACCTAACATCCTTGTTCATGAGGTAGGTTAGGAGTTTCTTGAGTTTAGCTAAAACCTTAGAATAAACCTTGCATACTGCTCGACCATACCAAGGAAGCGACGTAATCGCCGTAGATTAGTAGGAGCAGGGTAATTCAAGATAGGCCAAATCTTCTCTGTATCGTTTTTCAGTCCCTCATGATTTATTACATAACCTAGATACTTGACTGTAGAGTAAGAAAACTCGGATTTCTTCCGATTTAGCTGCAGGTTAGCATGCTTTAAACACCTTCCGTAACCATCCGACGTGATCCAAAAAGGTAGACGTAACTATTATTAGGTCATCTAGGTACGCAAAAACATATGGCTCCCATTGGGACTTTATGTTTAACTGAACCATTAGCTTCTGGAAAGTTGCTAAAACATTCGTTAAACCATATGATAACCGTATAACAACCTTCGGCCAGGGTTGGAGAAGGCAGTGATTTTAATGCAAGCTGGATCTAGAGGGAATTTGATGGTAAGCCAGCTAGGTAAGATCTACTTTAGAAATGTAGCATGCTGATCATAGCTTGTCCAATATATAACCATGTTCCTTAGAGGGTATGCTATCTTCTTATTACTTCGATTACCCTCCGGTAATCGATACAGAACCGAAACTTGCCGTTAGGCTTAGGAACGATAACTGGACAACTACACTAGGATCCTTCAGATGGTTCTATGATTCGTTTCGATAGCATATGGTTAACCTGATCTTGAGCAGCTTTAAGCATCTAAGGTGAATATTTCTAGGGTTTCTGCCGTATTAGCTCATAGTTTTGGACATCGATGGAGTATATCAACAGGTTGGTGGTGCCCAAGGGGCTGAGGATAGGGGAAATAAGCACATCCAAAAGCTTCTCTAATTAAATTTTCTCTGTATCCAATGTTCCAACGAATTCGCTCACATTGGCTTTTGCAGAAAAGCTGCCAGGACTATGGCCAATAGAATAAAATTAATGAATTTTCCCACTAGGAGTCCACCAAGAATCATGGTTAAAGTCGACAAGTAACACATTGTTCAATAAGTCCCGAGACTAACCCAGAGATGGTGCTAGTAGTACTAAACTGGCCACGTTTCCATAGAGTGCGTACCTTTACATGAAACGTGTAAAAATTTCACGTCGATTGGATCACAGACAGCAGAGTTATCGAGGTAAGAGTAAAGTCACTTTGTAATTTGTTTGAGAAATGAAAAAAAGCGAGTTTCACGTGTTGATAGAACATTGTTTTTTAATGGGTAAAAACACCGTAGAAGCCCAGCAATGGCTTGAAAAACATTACCTGGACTCCTTTCCATCCAAACCAACGATTTGTCGTTGGTATGCTGAGTTTAAACGTGGTCGTACGGACACAAACGATCCGGAACGTTCGGGTAGGCCATTGGAAGCCGTTACACAGGAAAATGTGAGTGAAGTGTTAAAACTTGTAATGAAAAATCGCAAAGTGAAGGTCCGTGAGATTGCAGAAATGACACAGATATCATCTGGAAGCGTATTTACAATCCTTCATGAAAAATTGAGCATGAAAAATGTTTTTTCCAAGTAGGTGCCGCGATTACACCATGCCACAATTCCATGAAAACAATGGCAAAATTGAACGAATTGGGCTTTGATTTGCTTCCCCACCTTGCGTATTCGCCAGATTTAGCCCGCAGCAACTACTGGCTCTTCGCTGATCTCAAAAAAATGCTCCAGGGAAAAAAATTTGGCTCGAATGAGGAGGTCATTGCCGAAACTGAAGCAGATGATGACCATAAACATCTACATGGTATAGAAATGTTAGGAAGATGTTGGAAAGATTGTATTACTCTAAAAGGAGATTATATTGATGAATAAAAATGATTTTTTAAAAAAAATGTTGTTTTTGTTGTTAGTCTCGGGACTTATTGAACGATGTGTTATATATTGATCATCGTTAAAGAATACATTGATATTGCTACCAGAGGTTCAAACATAGTTGCTTATGACGCGTTGCTACCTGATCGCTTTAAGCTGTTAATTTTTACGCCATTGGTTATAATTGACTTTGTAGCAGCCTCCGCTGTAGCATTAGCTTCAGTCATTACCAGAGGCTGCTCAGCCGATTAGGCGAAGTTACGCGTGATTGCAGTTTCGACTTCCTCTCGTCTTGTCGTACGCTCTCCGTGAACTGCACGGTCTTAGTTAGTGGACAGGACGCTCTTCGTACATTATAAAAAGGCTTTTTCTTCTAATTCTTATGACCACTAGCTTCTTTTGGCACAAGCGAAGCTAATTCATTAGGGCGAGACAAGCGGGACGTTGTACATGCCGCTGCCGGAAATAACGACTCTTTAGGAGCTGGGGGTCGTCGACAGGCTTTATCTTGCAGCTGGGGCATCTTTTACTTTTTGCCTAACCTTAATGATTCGGGGAAGCTACAAAATTGATGTTGAAAGATCCTTTGCCGGTAGCTAGGATGCAAATTCCGATATGCTCAGAAAAATTGTTTATCTATCGCTATCGGAGGCTTAACTTGATTCAATAGGGTGCGCAGCTTTGACAGATATGTAGCAGTCTCTTCAGCAGGCCCTTGAGTTCGCACTTCTATCTCACGGCGGAGTCGTTCTTGCACGTCTTCCAAGAAATATTGCAATTAGAATGATTCTTCTAAAGCGTAGTATGTACGCCAGCTAGTGTGCTCTCGCAGGAACCAGTGCCAAGCTTCATCATTCAGTACTGCAAATAATGTTTTTATTATATCATCTGACAACAAGCCGTAGGTTAGCGCACACCTATGTAGGTTCGCCAAAAATCCTTCTAGATCCTTTTGGTTAGCTCCTCTAAACGCTATGTGTCACTTATTTAATATGTCGCAAATTTGCTTTTCCCTGAAAAAGGTGGAATTCTCGAGAGAACTATAGCCTCTCTGACTCAAGTATCGTGCCGTATCGTCTTGGATAGGGGTAATAATGAGCTAGCGGATGCTTTATCCGGCACTCTCCGCGCAGTATCTTCGTAATCGTACGCGGGTGCGAAGCCCGGTCTCCCCGCAGACACAGGATGTTCGCAAGGGCGTTCCGGTTGACTAAAGCGAACTGAGTGCAGATTACATCCTGCCGAGGACATCGGTCACCTCATAGCAAAGCTGTAGATTGAGGGCTGCTCTTCCTGAGAGTAGGTGGCGATAGTAGTGGTAATCTTCCGTCCAGAATTAGTACTAGCGCTAATAACTGGCTCCGGTAGAACTACAGGAATACGAGGTCTGGCTATTAAATAACGAGACTGCGCGCCTAGAGGGCGCCGTAGAGGGGTGGGGAAAAAAACGAGTAGTGCGTTGGGTATCTAGATACCTTGTCTATGCACGTACCAAAACACGTTCTCGTCACTATTATTGTATTTTTGCAGTAGCGGTTTGAAACGAACGTGTTTTTTTCTCGTGCCAAAAACCATGTGTGACGAAAAACAGGAGCAACGTATAAATCTCAAATTTCTCGTTAAATTGTAAAAAACTTCGACTACATGCTGTAAATTGTTGCAAGAGGCCTATGGGAACAATTCTCTATCTTGTGCACGTGGTTTTGAGTAGTGTAAGCGCTTCAGTGAGGGCCGAGCGAGCACTGAAGATGACCAACGCCCAGGTCGCCCTGTCACTGTTTTAACTCCGGAAACAGTGACCAAAATCAACCAAATTGTGCGTGCAGATCGTCGAATGAGCATCCGGATGATTGCCGAGGCTGTAAACTCCGATAAAAAAACGGTGAGACAAATTTTACACGAGGAATTACACATGACAAAAGTCTGTGCGAAGTTGGTGCCAAAAAACTTGACTTCCGACCAAAAGCTCTTGCGTCAACAGGTCTGCTCAGATTTCCTTGAAAGGTTAAAAAAAGATTCCGGACTGATGAAAAACATTATTACTTGCGACGAAACGTGGATTTCTTAATACGATGTTGAAACAAAGCGGCAATCGATGCATTGGAAGACGCCTGAATCGCCCAGAATCAAAAAAGCAAGTCCAAATCAAAATTCGAGGCAATGTTAATCGTTTTTTTGACATTAACGGTATCGTGATGACTGAATGGGTTCCAGAGGGTCAGACTGTCAACCAGACTTACTATTTGTCAGTTTTGGCAACACTGCGAGAACGAGTTCGTAAGAAACAGCCCGAGTTGTGGAAGAACAACTCGTGGATTTTGCACCAGGACAACGCACCTGCCCATAACGCGCTATCTGTGAAGCAGTATTTGGCCGGTAAGCGCACTCCAGTGCTCGAACACGCGCCGCACTCGCAAGATTTGGCACCATGCGACTTTTTTTTGTTTCCGAAGATAAAATCTGCTTTGAAAGGGACCCGATTTGAGTCGATAGAAGCTGTAAAGCAAAAAATGGCAGAGCTCCTAAAGGCCCTCACCAAAGAAGACTTCCAGCACTGCTTCGATTAATGGAAAAAACGTATGGAAAGGTGTGTAGCCAGGGAAGGGGAGTATATTGAAGAGAAGCATTCGATTGTAGAATAATTTTTATAATAAAACCCTTTTTCGTAATCAGTCTCGTTATTTAATAGCCAGACCTCGTAGTTGTCGACCTGTAAAAGGGTCTCAGGAACGTTGGCTGCGTAGAACTGTAAGGCCTTCGGCTTTACGGGACAGCAGAATTGCCTATCCATTTGTACGAGTATTTGACGTCGATCTCAGCTACTCTCTTGTACTGTATTCGCTTCTTGGATCGGGAATCCGGCAACCATGATACCCCTTGCTACAGCTTAGTAGGGCTAGCATACCACTTGGTTACGAGTACTGCCGACTTAGAGGGTTAAGGACAGCTGCTCTGCTAGCCGGGTACTGTGTTATAGAGATCCTCGGCGTTACATACACTTTACTATAGCTTCTTGATGGTTGTGGCCGGTATTGGCCATACGACTTAGATTTAGGCACGCTTATCAGAACGTTAATCAGTCACGTTAGATCCATCAACAAACTGCTCGTTAGCCGATTAGACGCTTCATAGGCTCCATGGCTCACGAACCTCGTAGATTGAGCCTGAGGTTGCGGGACAGCAGCCTGCCAGCAATGACAGACGACGATCTCTGGTGCGATCGTCACTTGCCGCTCCGAAGTCAAACAAGGCGCTGAAATAGGATAGATAGACTCCTCTTGATGCTCTCCACTAATGTCTACGAACGGTACAATCAAGGCTTCTACCGAGGTATCGTTGGTAGGCGACATCGGATCACGATGTGGTCCAACGGTTTGTCCAGTCGCCAGACATGGTCCAGAAGTGACCAAGTCCCAGGCTGTAGCTAAAATTTCGTACGGACGCCCTGCAGCTACATTCGGATGTTGACTGCTAGCCATGTGAGCCACTGACTGCTCTATCGTTTGCTCTCGCGCGGAAATTAAAGAGACTTCGGCTCTCACATCACGAGGAGCCTCTCAGGGAGCTGCATCTAGTCCAAAGTGACGCCGCATTTCGTAGCGACCCATTCGGTTACACAATTACAAAGCATCATTATCGATATACAAGCCTGCTTGACCTGCATATTCACACACTCTTCATAAAACATTCAAAGCATCGCCCATCGCTAGCTACAACTTTTTCTCATTATTCTGATAGAACTCGAACACCGTTACAGTAAAAGTATTCATCTTTTGAAGCTACCCACGAATAAGGCCAATTTTTGATATCTTCATATGAGCGGAATTGCTGATCAGCCAGACCATGTGCCATTGAACGGAACAAGTGATAATCGGACGGCGGAATATCTAAAAAATATGGTAGGTGGGATAAGACTTCACATTTAAGCGTTTCCAAATAGGTTTTAACGAGTCCGACAACGTAAAGCCAAGCGCTGTATTTTTTTCATGCCGCTGTTTGTATTGTGGCCGTTTATCGCGTAGTACTTGGCTCAATCACATCAATTGAATTCGACACCGTTGCCCAGTGATGGTCTCGTTTGGTTTCAACAGCTTATAATAAATAACACCGACCTGGTTCCACAAAATACACAGCATATCTTTCGCAGCGTGAATATTGAACCGAACTGACGACGTAGAAGTATAACCAGGCAGTCCCCATAACTTCCTTCTCTTTAGGTTGCTGTAATGAATTCGCTTTTTATCACCTGTCACGATACGATAAAACAAACCCTTCCTTTTTTTCTGCTGAAGCAGTTGTTCACAGGCGAAGAAAGGGCGCTCAACGTCTCTTGGCTTTGAATCACAAAGAACCTAAGTTCTCTATTTTTGAATCATTTTCAACGCATGCAATCGCTTGGAAATGGCTTATCAATCTGACTGATCAGCAATTCCGCTCATATGAAGATATTAAAAATTGGCTTGATTTGTGGATAGCTTTAAAAGACGAATACTTCTACCGTAACGGTATATGAGCTCTGCCAGAAAGATGAAAAAAGTTGTAGCTAGCGATGGGCGATACTTTGAATGATTCATTTACAATAATTTGTTTACAATAAAGTTGCATTTTCATCAAGAAAAACAGCGAGAACTCAAGTGCGCATCTAATACATATATGCAGGTAATAACCTACAGTAGACACGGTTGTCTGCTGTTAGCTTGATTACTTAATTCTGTGACTAGCTGTGAAATCTGCGATGTCACAGTATATAAAACGAAAACTACCGTCAAGTCAATTATTTTAGTATCTACTACCGATACTGAGTAATTTGTTTCTTGACAGTGTAGTACTTGTATTTAGCTTTATAATTTATGATTATCAGACAATAATTTTTTAATTTTACCATAAATTCTTTATTGCATCCTTTTTAATGCAAACTCAACATCTACTGTAACGTGCCAAAATCACGTTATAACAAATTGACATATATTTATGCCCTATAACTTGGTTTAAGTGATATTTAGACTATTTCATTTGTAAATTTGAGTGCTGAACTCCGATTTGTTGACAATTACCGTGTGTTTGCTTGTTAAATTTTATCATTCGCTTTTATGACCTTTCTTGGCGCGAAATTCCATCGCTTTAGTTATTTATTACTGCCTTATTGGAGAGATACCAATCCCACCTATTGTATTGGTAGTTTTAATTTGACTAAAATCGCTTCAAAACTGTCAAAATTCTGGCTTTTCTATTTGTGTATGTGAATATACAGTTTTCCGCAATCTGACGACGCACAAAAAGCCAACGTACTAATATCAATTATCTATTATATCATTGTTATTCATATTTTTGTCGTTCTCATTGAATCTATTTTGTTATGCACGTAAGGTCGTCCGTTCAACATAGTTGCACAAGGAATTTCAAGATTCGAATATTTTGAATAATTACTTTAAGCTGCAATAAAATGTTGCATGCTGATTTTAAAATTTAATTCGATCCGACGGCAAGTGTTATGCACGATTTTTAAACTATTGCGTCTAATTATTCCTAACAATAATATTTTTTATCTGCTATTAAACAACATTCTGTTTTGTATTCTTATAGTAACGTTATTATTTTGCAACATGTTCTAATCATTTGTATGCATAATGGTTAAAACAAAAAATTTTACATTGATTACTTGTTTTTCAAAAGAAAATCATTAGCTCAAACAAATATCTATGATTTATCAAAATTTTATTATATCCGTTGGTTTTACAATAATTATGCACTATTTTGCACATACGTATTTACCGTATTCTTTGATTTATTCTAACTTGAAAATTACGTCGATTTACGCGATAAGACGGTAAATGAGAGTGCTTGATTTTCCTAATCCTCGCGAAACTTATCGTTTTATTTTATATTTTCATTGATTTTTAATGATTTTAAAATTTTTATAACGATGAATATTTATTTTAATTTGTTCATTTGAAAATTTTATTTTATTATATTTCAAATTGTGCCGAAAATGTCGACTAAAGACCTATGCGTGACGTAATAGAGAGATGCGGCTAACTTTGTCTAATCGGAAACGTTTACATTTGCCGACTCGACGTTTAAATAACTTTTAATCTGTGTATCTCTATACTCATACTAGGTGTGGCAGAAAAGTAATGAGACTAGCGACACTGCAAGCAATCTGGCAACGCTGCGCTGTTGCGTGTATAACGTGTATCAGTACCCTTCCATGGCTCAGTGCGAGTTTTAAATCCTTTCGTTAACTACGTGATTTTTGTGACTGCTATTAGTAAAGTTGTGTTTTGGTTGTGCGTCACGCAAAATGGAACAGCGGAATTTGGAGCAACTTTGAGCCATTAAATTTTGTGTTAACTTGGAGAATCGACAAGTGTAACGTTTGAAAAGTTAGAATAGGTCTATGGGGAACATTTTTTATTCCAAACCTAAGTTTTTCGCTGGTACAAATCATTTTTGAGAGGCAGAGAACACGCTGAAGATAAACACCGTTCAGGGAGGCCTTCAACTTCGAGAAACCAACAAAACATCGAACGTGTGAACACTCTTGTGAGATCAGACCTTCGTTTAGCATTAAGAATGTTGAGTGAACAATTAAATGTGAACAGATTTACTGTTCATCAAACTTTGACTGAATATTTGCACATGCGAAAGGTCTGTGCCAAAATGGTGCCGAAAAACATCAATTCAGCAGAAGGACAATCGAAAAAACAAGTGCCTTGATTTTCTTAAGGGGCTATACCAATGTGAAACTTTCAAATAATCGATATTTTTTTTTTTTTTTTTGTCTTATTCGACAGTTTATACTTTTAAGAATATCCTGTTAAATTTTCAAAGCCGTATCTCTAATACTTTTTGAATGGCAGCCTTCTAAAGAGCAACCGCTCGCAGGTATGGTATAAACTGCTTCATCTACCTTTTAAACGCGTTTTTCTTGAAATAACTTTTTTTAAATTTGCTGCCATTGTAACTCAAAGAGCAATTATCCGATTGACTTTAAATTTGAATTTAGTATTCTTAAATATATTTACTCTACAATGACGCAGGATTTTTTTGATTGGATTAAAATTGACGATTTGGCATTAAAAAAAGCGACCATATTTTTGACCAAAAAACAACTTTTTTTTGATAACTACGCCATTTTGTTAAATTTTGATATTTTTCGAAAATTCTACGACATTGTATACAAAATACTTTCTAGTTTAATGATCTTTTTTTTTTTTGGTTTCCGCTACTCATTCGGCCGGAATCGTGGCAGCAGTGGAGGAACTTTTTTTTTTGGCGCCTCCGAAGACAGCGCAGAAGTCGCTCATTTTTTAATATTTTTTGATAAAAAAATTGTGGAATATAGTTTAAATATAACTTGATATGCTCTTATATTGTTTAAATATTTTATGAAGTATTTTCCTTTTGAAAAATTCCCGAAAATCACCCAAATTTTTAGCGTTCACACTGGTCTAGCGCCTTAACAGAATCGCCAATCAGCTAGATTTTTTTTGTCGTGTGATCACAGGCGATGAATCATGGATTTTCGAATACGATTCTAAGACAATGAGGCAAAGTGAGGAGTGGTACACTGCGAGCTCTCCTCGACCAAAGAAAGCTCGAAAGAGCAAATCGAAGATCAAATCAATGCTGATTTGTTTTTTTGAGAGAAGGAGAATCGTCCACAAAGCATTTGTTCCTCAATGACAAACTGTCAACTAAATTTTTTATAAAGACATCTTTGAAAGGGTCATTCGCGTGAGACCAGATATTGCAGACAAATGGATGCTCCATTATGACAACGCCCCATGTCGCACTGCCCTCTCCGTCACAGAACTTTTGACCTCGATTCCTGTGGTTACCCAGCCCCCCTATTCACCTGACCTAAGTCCCTGTGACTTTATCCTTTTTTCTAAGCTGAAAAATGCCATCAAAGGACGTCATTTGGGATCTTTAGAAAACATCCAAAGAGTGTAACGGGCATGCTGAAGAACATGTCGGTTGAAGACTTCCAGCGCTGCTACCAAAAGTGGGAACAAAGTCTTCACTGGTGTGTAGCTGCCCAAAGAAACTACTTTAAAGGGGGTAACATTGATGTTCGAAAAAAAATAAAAACTTTGGTAAATAAATCAGTCTTATTACTTTTCTGCTACACCTCGTACACTTACATACTAATGGATGCATTACCGTAGTAAACTAATATATAGGTCTTAGACCAGACACACTAATTTGGCAATGGAATTAGCATGCGGTTTTTTTTTTTTTTTTTGTAATACATTGATACCAGATCCCAGTGCAATCGAATACAATGCCGATACGCTTAAAAACATTTAGTATAATCAATAATTATATACTATTTGATTAAGCACATAATTATTAATTGTGAAATTACAATGTTACCAATACTCGGACACCTGCAGCACGTGTAAAGTGTCCTGAACTGGAGATTATGTAATTTTTATACGTTGATATTGATAATTATTAGTTATTAGTTTTATAACTAATAACTTTAAATTCTTACATCAAAATATCTTTATTAGAGGCTAATAGCTTTTTAATTTGGACTGTCATGGACACGTGTTTGAAATCAATTGAATCATTCGTGAACGAGCTCGGTTTTATATAATCTCACAAATTCTTGATCGAGTCCAAATTTTCGAATTCTTTAAACTTTTATTAACTATTAATTAATATATTACAATGTTATTGAAAATGAATTTTTCTCATTCGTTAACTGAAAAGTGTTCGCGTCCATGCAAATATATAGTTTCTTCGATTTTTACAGTTTTCTAGATATTTTGTCGCTTAATAATTTTTTCAACTTCTTGTTTGTTGAAATGTTTAAATATTTAATTTCACACATAGTTTTTTTATTTTTATATTGTAAACTCCACGTATATATATATATATATATATATATATATATATATATATATATATATATATATACAGGGTGCGCCATCTAGACAGGACCTATTTAAATGTTAAATAACTCCGCCATTTTTCAGCCGATTTTGGAAAATGAACAAGATTTATTTACGATATACAATGCCATTTATTGACAATTCACTCAGAATACAATATCGATCAAATGACCACCTCCATTAGACACACAAAAAGCGGCACTTTTTTGGGCATTTTGCATTGTATTTGACAACATTTCGGGCGTAATAGCAGCAATTTCCGCTGTGATATTAGCTTTAAGTTCTTCAATAGTCTTCGGTTTGCTGGCATACACCTTACTCTTCAAATAGCCCCACAGAAAAAAGTCCGGCGCCGTCAAATCCGGCGAACGAGGAGGCCATTCCAAATCACCCTTTTTCGACACAACGCGTCCCGGAAACTTGCTCTGCAAAAACTTGTCCGTTTCCAACAATCTTTGAGTAAGTTGCACTTTGTATGGAAAAAGATTGAGATCATCCTTCAAAGTTCTTCTTAAAGTGGTTCCGCTCATGTTCAGCTGCTGAGAACGACGGCGATACGACACACTTGGATTTTCGGCAACACTCTCTCTAACCGCTTCAACAACTTCATTGGAGCGTCGCGGACGCGGTCGAATGGGTCGCGGGCGAGTAGCTACAGACCCGTGTTCAAAGAAATTTTTCGCCAAAGTACGAATTGTCTTGGCGGAAGGCGCCGAATGTCTCCCATATTTTTTACGATAAGCACGCACAGTTTTCACAGTTGAACGATTGTTTTCAATGAACAGCGCTACAATTTCAGCCCGCTTTTTTGGCGTAAATCGATGCATGACTAAAATGGCAATGACTGACGTTTCAAAATCTGGCTGATTTGTCAAAATCAGCTGAAAAATGGCGGAGTTATTTAACATTTAAATAGGTCCTGTCTAGATGGCGCACCCTGTATATATATTGATATTGTGACAGAGAGTCCGTCATAAGCCGTCAACGAAGAATGTAAGTGTTTACATTTTTGCACGACCGTCTCTAGATTGCCAGCTAATGTAAGCCTGTTAAGCCGCGAAAATGCGGACTTTCCGGAAAAACCAATCGGCGAAAAATTTTTAAAGCCGCGAGGTAAGGGGAGAGGAGAGCAAGCGCAACGAGGAGTTACGCTGTGCTATCCTGCGAGTGAGTTTTGCTGAGCGCTCCCGCGAGGACAGAGAGATAAATCCCGCGGTTGAACATAGTTTTGTTCCTCTTTGATTAGAGTGAGCGTCGCGAGTGAAGCCAGGGGCAAAGGTGTGCGAGAGAGAGTGAATGAGAGAGCAACGAAGAAGTATATTGAGTGAGCAGGACGAGGTAGGAGAAGAGCGACGACGAAGAAGCACAGCGTAGCAGTGAGCCGGGAAACGAGGAGAAGAGCGACGACAAAGAAGCACAGCGTAGCAGTGAGCTGGGGGACGAGGAGACCACGTGTCAGCGGGAGGCGACTGGAGGTTGCCACCGCGAAACCTAAAGCCGAGGGTGAGACGGAGAGTTCAACGGCCTGCGGACGAGCCTCGTGAGCAACAACGGTGAGTGTCTTCACTAATCGGCATGAAATAGCAGAGAGAGAGAGAGAGAGAGAGAGCAAGTGTGCGTGTTAGCAGGTTCACGGTGAGGGTGGCGAGGTATTGCCACTTTTCTGCCCTGGGGAAGCGATAGGCCTCCGTCGGCTGGAGGGACAGTCGCGGGCGGCCGGCCTGCATAACATTGCGTTATAGAGAGCGAGAGAGAGAAAGAGAGAGAGAGAGAGAGAGAGAGAGAGTAAGAGAGATTGAAGCATTGTTTTATTATAATATTATTTTTGTGCAAAGAACACAGGGCGCACGTAGCTAAATCGGCTACGACGTGATGCCTACGTCACAAATGGCGACCGCGACAGGACCCTGGTAATTCCAAGTCGTCGTTGTGTATATCGGCGAGCTTGCCCGATGTAAACATTGCATGCGAGTTTCTCGCCGATGTACGATTTCACAAATATTATTTGAGAAAGTAATTTCTCAAGCGGCGTAAGTACAAGAGAGACATTTAGCCCACTCGCACGACGAAGATACGCACAAAGAGAAAGGGCTGATTGCCAGCCTAGAGAGAGACTATTGAGTGGGCTCGCACTAAGTGCACCCAGCATTTATCGCGAAATCTCGACTTGCTTGAACTTAGCCGATTTTTCGGCTCTTCGGACTTAATAGATTTTACGACTGGTTCGGATTTGTGTTTTTTTTTGCCGAGGAGACTTAGTCGAAATTTGGCGTGTTCGAACTCAGCCGATTATCTGATCATTCTATCTGATGACAGATCATTTTTCGACCGAGTGGACTTTGTCGAAATTTTGCACGTTCGAACTTAGTCGATTTTTCGACTAATTCGAACTTAGTTTCCAGTCAAGGGGGGGTGTTGAGGAGAGTTAGTGGTTCGTTTTTTGTTTTTGTTTTTTTTTTGTATTCATTTTTTATCTCGCTTGTCGCAGGACACCGAGATGGCGGATTATAAACAATCAATGATTCGTATGCTGAGCAGGTCTCAGGCGGCCCGTCAATTGAGACGAGAGATCGGCGCTCTTCCGATTGAGGACGTCATCCGACGGCTGGAAGAGCGCGGGCTAAGGACGAGAGGAGAAGGTTTGGAACTGCGCGAGCGACTTCTTAGGGCGATTGTACGTGACGATGATCCGAGCGTGTCGGTGCAGTGGTATGATGATTACGACGCCGACCCTGCAGCTCCTCCCGGGCCGATCCCAATTTCGTGTAAACGACTCTGGGAGACCAGGTAGTGGTCCCGAAGAGGGAGCCGAGCAACGCAGAGTACCTCGGAGGATCTCACGAGCAGCAAGTCTGATGCAGGGAATTGGGCGGGGCCAGAGGCACTGAACTCTTTAAGGATCGGTGACACGGCCCGCACTCCTGCTCGAAGCAGTACGGGGAGAGTTTTAGAGCCTTAATGGATGGAGAGTGAAAGAGCGAAGGGGCCTCACTGGCCATCCGTCGTGCTGCCGCTCGTGACTACAAGCGCAGCGGCGTTTTTCACTGGCGCTTCGGCAGGATTGGCATCAATGGCGCCCCCGACAGCCCCGGTTTCGACCGTTGCGGCCTCTGCGTCAATGCCACCGCCGAATTCGGGTTCGTAGCGACCTGCTACGGTAGTCGTCAACGCGGAGCAGTGGCGATTTGTCATGAGTCAGCTGACGGAGAACAGAAATGAAATTAAGTAGTTAGAAGAGCTTCTGCTCTCTTTGAGTCTGTTCTTAAAAGAGACTCAGATGCCGACGTCGACCGGGGAGTTAGGGACTGCTCAGAGCAGACCCCCCTCCCTCTCCGTGTCCAGCGCACCGTCAGCCGACGGCACAAGGATCGTGGCCCGCCGCAGGCGTACGTTCGAGTACGTCGAGCACGTACGATACGGGTGTTCAACCGAAGACTCAACAAGAGCTGAGTGTACCCAAGCACCCCGAGGAACATGTGCCGTTATATGCTGGCGGTGGCGGAGCTGCGGCAGCTCGTTGGGGAAGAGGAGAGATGCGCGGTCCCTCTTGCAGTCAGTCAGAGGACAGACAACGGGAAGATAGGGCCACAGCGAAGCGTGAGCGGTGTTTGAAAGCGATGAAGCAGTGGGGAGTGTCGTTCGCTGGCAAAGACAATGAAGATTCGTCCAAATTCGTTGCGCTGATGGAAGATTTTCGAAGCTTTCATTCCTACGGTGAAGAGGCGATACTAAGTTCTCTGTCAGTCGTCCTCACCGATGCAGCACGCTTCGGGTACAGGGAAATCAGAAAAGATATCCACAATTGGCAGGGACTTCTTCGACGTTTCCGCGATCAGTACTGCCCTCAGGTCAAGACAAGAGCGGTAATGAGAAAGCTAGTGAAACGTACACAGGGAAAAAATGAGAGCGTCACACGATATATATCGTGTTTCCGGGCAATTGCAGCTCACCTAAAAAACCCGCCGCCTATGCTTTAACTGGTGGAGATGGCGTACGGACAGCTGCAACCCGAGTACCGGTTGTTCATGGCCGCTGCATCGATACGTAGTTATGAGGACATCATGACACACGGTAAACGGTGCGGGAGGAATATGCGCATGAACAAGCGCATTTCATACCCGCCTTCGAAAGACAATCCGTCTTCCAAGGGGCGGCCTTCGCCGGTTCTTCGAGGCACTCTAGCCAGATTGCTGAAGTAAGAGAGACGGAGAGGAAGAGGATGTTCTCGTCGGAGCAGCCGGGGAAGTTAAAGAGCCCCAAGGGAACTCCCAAGAAGAAGCACTGGGGAAAGAGGACGAATTCAAGTTCCTCGAGTGGTTACGAGGCTGATGAGGTGCGATGAGCATTGAGAAGTCCTGCGTCACCGCCAACTTACGCGGGAGTCGCGCAGAGCTTTCCAGCACCTAAGCCGGCTTTGAAGCAGCTTCCAGCGTCGGGGTCATGGCAGACGCCAGTAAGGACGTCTCAAATGAGACCCATCTCGTCGCCAACAGGTCCTTCGCCGTCATCTATGCCACCTGCATGGGTCGGCGGCCTGTTTTACGGAGTGTGTTATACGCGTTAGCGGGTGGGACACAGAGCATCGCTTTGCCCCCAGAGGCGGTGCTTTGCGTGCGGGCATCTCGGCCACTTCGTGGTGGAGAGCCTCTCGACGTCGAAAATGCCACTCGAGCACTGCGAAGCGACCGCTAACTCGGCGCCTGTTGCCTGCCAAATCTGCAGAACGGCGGGAGTTACAGCTCTCACTTGCTCGCGATGCGCGCCTATGGTCCTGCATATGGAAAACGAGCGAGCAGGGTCCCTAAGTCATCCGGTTGGCCATGCGGTTTGTCGTTAAATGGACCAAAAGGGAGCAAAAGGCCGTGGCGATGAACACCATCGCCCGCCACGAGAGTCGCCGGTAGAAGTGACGGAGCGGTCCTCGCGGTCGTCCGAAAGAGGAGGTGGAGTTTAGGGGGGGAAGGCTTTGTGATGGAGAGTCCGACATAGATCGTCGACAAAGAATGTAAGTATTTGCATTCTTACGTGACCCTCTCCAGGTTACCAGCTTGCGTAAGCCTGTTTAGCCGCAAAAATGCAGACTTTCCGGAAAAACCGGCAACGTTTGAAAATCACGCGATTTTCGAACTTGCGGCGACGATCAACGAGTAATTTTAGAAGCCACGAGGGAAGGGGAGAGGAGAGCGAGCGCAACGAGGAGTTACGTTGTGCTCTCTTGCGGGTGAGTTTCGCAGAGCGCTCCCGCGAGGACAAAGAGATAAATTCCGCGGTTGAACATAGTTTTATTCCTCTTTGATTAGAGTGATCGTTGCGAGTGAAGCCAGGGGCGAAGGTGTGCAAGAGAAAGTAAGTGAGAGAGCAACAAAGAAGTTGAGTAAGCAGGGCGAAGGAGGAGAAGAGCGACGACGAAGAAGCACAACGTAGCAGTGAGCCAGGGGACGAGGAGACCACGTGTCAGCGGGAGGCGACTGGAGGTTGCCACCGCGACATTTGAAGCCAAGGGTGAGACGGAGGCAGTCAGCGTTCAGGCAAACTCACATCGAAGTCCGGCAGCCTTTCTTCGGAGAAAGAGCCGCAGGAGCCCGTCGCAGCGGCGCAGAAGGAAACAGTCGGGAGTTCAACGGCCTGCGGACGAGCCTCGTAAGCAACAACGGTAAGTGTTTTTACTAATCCGCATAAAATAGCGAGAGAGAAAGCGAGTGTGTGTGTTAGCGGGTTAGCGGTGAGGGTGGCGAGGGATTGCCACTTTCCTGCCCTGGGGAAGCGATAGGCCTCCGTCGGCTGGAAGACAGTCGCGGGCGGCCGGCCTGCATCATCATTTGAAACTCAGCATACATTATTCGATGATACTCGACCGATTAGACTACATCTAGCACGTAGTGAAGAGAATATAGCGGCTGTAGCTGAAACTATGGCCGAAGACCGTGACAAATCGATTCGGCGACGTTCTTAACAGCTTGGTTTGTCGTACGCAACAACTTGGCGTATTTTACGTGAAGATCTTGGTTTTAAGGCATACAAACCTCAACTCGTGCAAGAATTGAAGCCGGGCGACTTAGGTTTGCGTCGTGTTTTTGGTGAATGGGCTGTGAATCAGCTCAATGAAAATCCGCTGTTTTATCGCGAAATTTTGTTCAGTAATGAGGTGCATTATTGGCTTAATGGATACGTCAATAAGTAGAATTGCCGTATTTGGGTTGATGAACAACCTGAAGCGCTTTAACAGCTACCACAGAAGTCACTGAAATGCACAGTTTGATGTGGTTTATGGGTCGGTGAAATCATCTATCCATATTTCTTTCAAAATAAGTCGGGTCAGAACGTAACCGTCAATGGCGTCCGCTATTGCACCATGATAACGGATTTTTCGCTACCTAAAATTAAAGCCCGTGGGATCGGTGAACTTCGGTTTTAACAAGACGGCGCTACTTTGCATACAGCGAGAGAAACAATGGACTTATTGAGAAATCATTTTGGTAAGAACCTGATTTCACGTTTTGGACCAGTAAATTGGCCGCCTAGATCGTGTGATATCACACCTCTAAATTATTTTCTTTGGGGTTACACGAAGTCTCTGATCTTTAGAGATAAGCCAGCTTCAATCGACGCTTTGCAAGCCAACATTACTTGTGTAATTCGCGAGATACCGGTCGCTATGCTGGAACGCGTCGTCCAAAATTGGACCCTCAGGATGGACCATTTACGGCGTACTCGCAGTCAACATTTAAATAAGATAATCTTAAAAAAGTAAATGTCATAGATTGTTCTTTTGACTCGCAATAAAATTTTTACTATGGAATTCAACTTTATGCCTTTTATTTGAGATTAAAAACCAAACCTCATAATGAATTACCCTATATATTAAATAAAATGCATAAAGCATTTGTTATACAATATTAATTGATAAGATGTGAATATAATAAAATATTTTAAAATATATAAACTAATTAAAATTTTTATTCATCTTTTGATTTTTTAAACTTGAGATTAAGGATTTTGTGGTATAACTTACTTGTTGAAAAATAATTGTCAAGTTGAGTGAAATGAAGACCGAAACTCTATGATTGTACACAAATGTTAAGCCGTTATTTCACCTATTTTTTAAAAACACGTTTTTCGCCATTTTTAGTTTCGAACATCCAACTCATTTTATTTTCAAATTCTGCGAAATTTGAAAGTTATAAGTACTTTAGGTACACTTTTGAACTCTGAGTTACGTTAGGTATAACTAACGAATTATAATCTTAAACTATAATTGTTTCAATTAAACGGCATTATCCGTGAATATAAATAAATGTTACACAAGCACGGTGAGATAAAGACCAAATCTTATCTGTTGTTTTACTCAAGTGGATAAAGTTCACGAATAAAAATAGATTTAACACAGACATGTGAGAAGAACAATATTGAACATGTCTTGATTACAATTTGCATATAATAATATATACTAGGTTGTTCAAAAAGTTTTGAAAGCGGAACTGAAGATACTTCTTTTTGTTGGTGAAATTACTTTTATTGCTCAGTATAATCTTCCATAAGTTCAATACACTTGGTCCAACGGTCTTCCAACTTGTTTATTCCATCATGGAAGTGACTTTCTGCAAGGCCTACAAAATACTCCTCTACGACGGCTATAACCTCTTCGTTTAATGGAAAATGCTTCCCACGAAGGAATTTCTTGAGGTGTGGAAACAGCCAGAAATCAGAGGGAGCTAAATCAGGCAAATAAGATAGATGCTGCAACAATTCGTACTTTAATTCGGTTATTTTAGTGATTGTTTTTTAAGCTGTGTAAGCGGGGAGCATTGTCTTAATGAAAAATGATTTTTTTCTTGTGCAAACCGGGTCTTTTTTCACTAATTTTTTCATCTAATTGATCCAAAAGGTTACAATAATATTCAGAATTTATTGTTTTGCCAGTTTGGAGATAATCCACCAACAAAATCCCTTTTGCATCCCAAAAAACTGACGCTAACACCTTCTTCGCCGATTTCTGGACACGAACTCGCTTCGGTGCCGAAGTGCCTGGCTGACACCACTCTTTAGTCTCTTGTTTTGATTCAGGGTTATGATGGTAGACCCAAGTCTTATCCATAGTGATGAATCGACGCAAAAAATCCTTTTTATTTTTTCGAAAACGCTCCAAATGTTTCTCAAAAAGTCGCATTCGAACGTGTTTTTGTTCCATTGTGAGCGAATGCGGCACCCATTGTGCACAGAGCTTTCTAAAACTCAAAACTTTATTTAAAATATGACTCACACTGCCTAATGAGATGTCTAGGGCCTCTGCTAAGTCTCCATCGGTCAATCGACGATTTCCCAAAACCATATCCTGTACTTTTGCTATGAATGCTGGTGTTGATGCACTTTTTGGACGTCCTGAGCGTCGATCGTCTTCAACGCTTTTTCGACCACGTCTAAACTCTAAAACCCATCAATGCACAGTTGGAAATAAAGAAGCAGATTCCTTTAACACTTTTACCATTTTTGTATGAATTTCCGTTGCTGATAAACCTTCCAAAACAAAGAATTTTATCACTGCACGATATTCGGTTTTTTCCATTGTAAAAAAAATACACTGACACGTCAACTTCAAATGGCTTGTAAATAAACAATGAATTGACAGAGTGAAATGAAACTTTGGGTATGTTTATATGAAAGATTAAATATTAAAATGGCGTAAAAATTTTGGTTCTTCTACTGCTCTATAGATGTCGCTTTCAAAACTTTTTGAACAACCTAGTACAAGTACATGTAAGAGAAAAGTTGTAGCATAATTTTTAATTCAATTGAGCTTATTAAAAATTTGTAGTATTAAATTTCAATTTAACATTATCGTCACGAGTGTATAGAATAATTTACAAATGTTTTAAGCTTAAGAGAATAAAGAAAAAACCAGCTTTACCCTCATAAAAAATAGGAAATTCTACTCCTAAACACAAAAGCAATGCTCAATGGAGCATTTTTTTTTTTTTAAATTCAATGACGTTTATTTTATTAAAAAATTTCAATTCGCTCTTGAAATAATAAAAATAGAATAATTTTTGGGGGTGAACTACTAGGGTGACTTATGAGTTTAAGATTAATGGATTTAAGGTTTGTGGATGTAGATTTTAAAAGTTTATAATAATATAATAGTAAAAAAATAGTTTGCATGTAAATAAAAACAAAAAAAAAAAAAAAAAATTTACTGCCAATCTTATAACGATCAAGGGCTATGGGGTATCTCATAGGTATTGTAGTTGCACTATCTATTTTAATATATTGTTGACAATGATAGATGCAAGATAATTAGAAATAATTAGCAAGATATACTAGGACCTTTTATGTAACGCTTATGTATTAATGAAACATTAGTTGTTGAAGTCGTATTTAATTTTTTTTACAATAGATTATTGATACTCTAAGTGTTCAGGGAGATCAGGCCTGTTGCGTATGCAGTGTCACTATATCAAAATTTGATCATATTAAAAATAGGATTAATAGACTGGTAAATGAAAATGCTTTGAAGTATGGACTTTCAGTTTTGCACGCAAATATAAGATTTATGGAGCTGGTTCTTCATATTCCTTATAAAATGAATATAAAAATGTAGAAAGTGAGAAAATATCATGTATGCATAACTAATCTCAAATTTACATATACATTCTGTCAAAAAAGTACCGGGAATTGTCGATTAAAATCTGGCGGGGCAATTTGGCAGGTAAAATTTTTTTTTTCTAGGTTGGTACAACTGTCCTTAATGACTATGCCAAGTTTGAGCGGAATCTGTCAACGAGTGTGTTTGCAGTAGCTGGTTAAGTCAGTTGATGTCAATAGTGCGTGCCGATTTTTCACAATGGGTGATTACGTTGAACAAAGAATTCGTCTAAAATGTTGTGTTGCGAATGAAATACCGTGTGCCGATGCATTGAAAATGTTGCAAAAGGCTTTCGGTGATAAAGCACTATCGAAAACCTGTGCGTATGAGTGGTACAAAGCCTTCAAGGAGGGTCGTGAAGTCGTCGAAGACTTGCCTCGTTCCGGACGCCCATCGACGACTTCGACCGCAGATAACGTCGATAAAATTAAGGAAATGGTGCTTAAAAACCGTCATACCAGCTTAAGAGAGATAGCACATGAACTTGAGATATCCCACGAGTCCACACGTACGATTTTAATTGATATTTTGGGCATAAAAAAGGTGGCCGCAAGACTCATTCCAAAAGAGCTTAATTTTCTTTAAAAACGCTATCGCGAACAGGTCGCTTCGGACATGCTGGATCGCGCCAATTTCAATCCCGCATTCATGGAATGCATCATAACTGGTGACGAAACGTGGGTATACAAGTACGATATGCAAACAAGCCAGCAAGCATCGGAATGAGTGGGAAAAAACGAGCCAAAACCGAGAAAACCACGCCAAAGCCGCTCAAAAGTGAAGGTGATGCTCGTTGTTTTCTTCGATATCCGTGGCGTGATGCACTACGAATTCGTTTCAGAGGGTCAGACGGTAAACAAAGAGTATTACCTAGGCGTTATAAAACGTTTGCGTGAGCGTATTCGTAAGAAGTGGCCAAATTTGTGGGCGAACAACTCGTGGATTTTGCACGACGATAACGCGCCGTCTCACTGAGCTACGATTGTGACCGACTTTTTAGCCAAAAACTCAACGGACACGCTTGAACAACCACCGTATTCGCCAGATTTAGCTCCCTGTGACTTCTTCCTCTTCCTAAAGCTTCAATTGCCGCTTTGTGGCACCCGTTTTCAGTCGATTGAAGCCATAAAACAAAATTCGGCGCGCGAGTTGAAGGTCATCCCGGAAAGCGCCTATAAAAAATGTTTCGATAATTGGAAGTGCCGTTGGCATAGATGTATCGGAGCAAATGGAGCCTATTCTGAAGGCGACCCAATAAATTTTGAGTATTAAACGTAAAAATGTTGTTTCAATTTAAAATTCCCGGTACTTTTTTGAAAGACAATATGTATTTATTGGGAGTACAAATTAGTTCGGTTCCTTTTAAAAAAGACTCTGGCTATCATGAATATTGAATAGTAACAACTGAAGTCTGTAGTTTTAAAAAGGTTAGACATCTGTCAATAATATTCAATTTACATGACAAGTTTAATAAAAAAATTCTAACTGTGTTAAATATTAGGTGTAGTGAAAAGAAATCCATTATTTTTACATTAAATTAAAGGTTTTATTTAGCATAGATAGAATGATACGATTTAGGTCAAATATGCATCGTTTTGTTTGATAACTTGTTGCAATTTTGGAGGTAATTTCATAATGCCTCTCTCGTAGAAACCCTTGTCCCTATTGTCAGCAAACTGGGACAGACGATTTTCACAATCTTCTCTTGAGGCGAATTTTTCACCTGCAAAATCATTCGTCATTGACAGGAACAGGTGGTAATGACTTGGTGCCAGGTCCGGACTATAAGGTGGATGCATAAGAACTTCGCAACCAAGCTCCCGGAGCTTCTGGCGAGTCACTATCGATGTATGCGGCCTGGCGTTGTCCTGATGAAACACAATTCCTCTCCTAATGGCCAAAGCTGGCCGCTTCTAGGCGATTGCTCCTTTCAGACGGTCCAATTGTTAACAGTACAGGTCCAAATTAAGAGTTCGGCCGTAGGGGAGCAGCTCATAGTAGATGATTCCCTGCCAGTCCCACCAAACACACAGCAAAAGCTTCCTGACTGTCAATCTTGGCTTGGCCACCGTTTGCGCCGGCTCATCGCAATTTGACCACGACCGTTGTCGCTTGACGTTGTCGTAAGTGACCCACTTTTCATCACCAGTAACCATCCGCTTCAGAAATGGAATGATATTGTTGCGATTCAGCAGCGATTTGCAGATGGAAATTCGGTTCATGAGGTTTCTTTGCGATAACTCGTGTGGCACCCATACATCGAACTTCTTTTTGTATCCAGCCTCATTTATGTAGTTCCAAACGATTTTTTGTGCAATGTTTAGCTCCTGGGCAATCGAAACAGTGCTTGCGTGACGGTCGGACTCGACGATTTCTATTATTTTATCGACATTTTCGACAATTGGCCATCCAGAGCGTGGTGCATCTTTGACGTCAAAATAACCGGAACGGAATCAACGAAACCAAAATTGCGCGTGATTGGCTGTTACAGTATCAGGACCATAAACACTATTCACATTTTTAGCTGCTTGGCCTGCGTTTTTGCCTTTATCGAAGAAAAACTGTAAAATATGGCGTATTTTCTCTTTGTTCGTGTCCATCTTTGACGCGTGCTAAAAAAATACTGAGTCATGCAATCACAAAACTGTATCAGAAGCTTTTTTGGTACGAAATCTTATATTTCTAAAGCCATCTAGTGAAACCCGATCGCACTTTTACAACGGGAGATACAGACTACTAAGGCCATCTATTGGCAAAATAATGGATTACTTTTTACTACACCTAATATGTCCAATTTTATGTTAACTAAGCAGCATTTGCGGGAGGTTTTAGTTTTCTGTTTTAATTGGAAGAAAAGTGCAGCTGAAGCGCATCGAATGCTTGTGGAAATTTATGGTCACAATGCTCCAACTGATAAATCTTGTAGAGAATGGTTTCGACGTTTTCAGAATGGAGATTTCAGCGTTAATGACAAACCTCGCTCTTTATAGTTAAAAAATTCGGAGACAAAAAGTTGGAGGCATTACTCTATAAAGATCCGAGTCAAACTCAAGAGGAGCTTGCAGAATGATTGAAAGTGACTTAACAAGCAGTTTCTGTACGATTGAAATTCATGAGAATGATTTAAAATCAAGGCAATTGGGTGCCTTATGAACCGAAACCGAAAGAAATTAACGGGCGATTTTTCTGTTGCGAGTAGCTGATTCAAAGGTAAGAAAGAAAGGGTTTTTTACATAGAGTGATTGCTGGGGATGCAAAATGAATATTCTATGATAACCCCAAGAAGAAAAAATACTATACTATGCCTGGTTAATCGTTGCCGTCGACCTCAGAATCAACACCAAAGCCGAATATTCATGGTTCGAAAATCATGTTGTGTATCCGGTGGGACCAAAAGGGTGTTGTGTACTATGAGCTGCTACAACCTGGCGATACCATAACGGCCGATCGGTATAGGCTGCAAATGATTTGTTTGAGCTGTGCATTACGAGAAAAACGGCCGGAATACAAGGAAAGACAACAAAGTTATTTTTCATGTCGCAAAAGTCGTGAAAAAATATTTGGAAACGCTCAAGTGGGATATTTTGCCGCACCCGCCGTATTCTCCGGACATTGCTCCTTCTGATTACTGGTTTTATCGAGGGATGCAGCACGATCTGGCAGGTCATCGGTTCACTTGTTTCGCAGAAATCAAAAATTGGCTCCTAACTTGGATCACCTTAAAAGACGAGACATTTTTTCGAGATGAAATTCAAAAATTGCCTGAGAGGTGAGAAAAAGTAGTAACTAGTGATGGACGATACTTTGATTAATCTTTTAATTCTTCTTATTTTAAAATGAATGCATTTTTGACCTTAAAAAAACGGACCAAATTAATTTGTACTCCCAAAATATACCAGGTGTTTAAAACCACCCCTTATAAAACATTAAATAACGTTATTCATAAAAAACTTACTGTCTGGATCGGAAGATGGTCCAAGTGACTAAGAGTTGGTTTTTTTAATAGAATATGCATATTTTTCTGGTGGATTCGGTTCCTGGATGGAAAAATAAACAACTTTTATTTAAAAGTTTTTCGAAAAAATGCATCATAAGTCCTTTAAAAGACATTTGAAACCTCCGATATGAAAATTCTCATTTAGTAATAACTCAATAACCTAAGAATCCAATAACCGAAGAACTAATAATGTATTTATAGGTAAATTTGGTATGCTCTATCGATTAGCGGTAAGATCAACTTCCGGTATGGATCAGAAATGGGCTAAACTGACCGGAAGATGGCTTTTTCAAATGGAAAATGCATATTTTTAAGGTGGATTCAGATTCTGCATAAAAAAATACAAAACTTCTTTACGAATTTAAAAATATTTAAAAATATAAGTAACTTCCGGTTTGGCAAATTCAAATGTGAATTAGAGGTAGAAAATTGAACTTTATAAAAAATTTTTCAAGCAAAAGTTGACACTTCAACTGCAAATGAGAACGTCTTAGCGTCCAGACAGGAAGTAGATACTGTATGTGAAACTTCATACCGAATGTAAACTTTCCACTGTGAATTCAGTAGTCGTCACTGCAGTCATATTTGAAGTTAAAATTACGTACACTTCAGAAACTTTTTTACTTGTAATTAATTATTTTGTTTATAAATAAATTTTTTTTTATCCTGTTTGTAAATAAAATTTATAGGTTTATACTGTTTATAAATAAAAATATAAAAATAATAAAAGCAATTCAACTAAACGTCGCACAAAGTTTTCGATTCCACTCTCACTGAAGTGCAGAAATATTTACTCTTTTATTTACATTTGATAAACAAAAATAAAACTGAAAATCTAAACATTTGAAAGAAAAATTTTTATATTAGCACAAGAACACTTTTTAACTTTTCGGAAGTTGATTTTACCGCCAACTGATAGAGCATACCCCATTTACCTATAAAGACATTATTAACTCTTGGGTTATTGGGTTCTTGGGTTATTACTGAATGAAAATTTTCATATTGGAGGTTTCAAAGATTATTTAAAGGACTTATGACGCATTTTTTCGAAAAATTTTTCAATTAGAAGTTGTTTTCTTTTCCATTCAGAAACCGAACCTATCATAAAAATATGCATATACCATTTAAAAAAACCAACTTCTGGTTAGTTTGACCAACTTCCGGTCTAGACCGAAAGTTAATTTTATCGCCAATCGATAAAGCATACCCTATTTACTTATAATAGCAATGTTAGTTTTTTCTAAATAACATTTTGTTATGCTTCATAAGGGGTGGACGGGTGGTTTTAAACACCTGGTATATACATTATTGTATGCAAATTTTAATCGAGACAAGTTAGATATTGTTTTTCTTACGTGTTTGTGTTAAATCTATTTTTATTTATTTGTATAAAACAATAGATAAGATTTGGCCTTCATCTCACTGTGCTTGTGTGACATTATTTTTATTCATGGGTAATGCCGTTTGATTGAAATAATAGTTAGAGATTATACTTCGTCAGTCACACCTCGCGTGACTTTGAGTTAAGAAGTGTACCTAAATTACTTTTAACTTTTAGATTTTTCAGAATTTAAAATAAGATGAATTAGATATTCGAAACTATAAAATGAAAACTAAATGGCGAAGGCGTGTTTTTGGGCCTTGAAATACACTATTTTTAAAAAATAGGCGAAATGACGGTTTAACATTAGTGTACAATTATAGAATTTCGGTCGTTATTTAACTTAACTTGACAGTCAAGTCAAAATTAGATACGAGGCAGTCCTAATCATAATGGAAGAAAAAAGCAACTCAGATATGTTAAAGATCTTAGATTTTTTGAAATCTGAAACGCGCAATATTGAGTTTACGGTCGCAAAACATAATCTAAAATAAATTAAAATTACGAGTAATTTCTGAAAGATAAACTATAAACTAAAAACCATATAAAAATTTTAATTAATTCAAAAGAAAATTTTTTTTTAATTATTCAATTAGAAGCAGTTTTGTTATCTAGAAATTAAATTTAACCCATTGACAACCAAATCCAGCAATTTTTGAATATGTTTTCGAGCGCATAATTTACAGGTATAGCGAAACAATAAATAGATCAAAGGTACCGTCCTTTATGTTTTTAGGTGTGTTAAATACGAATCCGTACTCTAAATTTGAAAAGGTAGACTACAAAATTAAATATGGCAGTTTTTGTACACAAATATTGTGAAAAATGTTCGATTTATTATTATGATTTTTTTTCAAACATTAAACGCTTCAATATCTGAAACTTTCTTTAACCATTAGGACACTAAATTGTTGAACTTTAACAGAAAATTTTTATACTGGGTGCCCCATTTTTAAAAACGGATGCATATATCTCTAGAACTAAAAGTTTTACGAAGAAAGTTTTCAGATCAAAGTTGTTAGATTTTGAAGGGCACGTCTAACCGTGAGCTTGATCATTACCTTAAATATGGCCTTCAAGGTTATTTCAAGGTCAAGTTGGTTTATTTCAACGGAAACCCTTACTTTTGACCCCGGAAAACGAAAGAGCATAAAATTTTACGTCTTAATATGACCTTTGCTATGACCTTGACTGGAACTTTTGAGGTCGTTTGAAGTTAAACTGAATATTTTAAATGGAAAATCTTACGTTAATCCCAGAAAACGGAAAAACAGAGAATTTTATCAGGCAAAGATCCGGCCAATTAAAGGAGGGGGGAAACGTTTATTAACTTTTTTTGCATTTTTTTCTATTTGATTTTCTGAATGGAGAACCTTCTAAGAATATTGTGTGGAAATTTAAGATGTATCGAAGCAAAACTAACGAAGATATAGCGGTTGAAGCAACCGCGCCTCATACATAACTGAGCGCATCAGAAAACACCTGCCCGGCCTAAGCGCGCTATTGTTACCTGGTAGCTGTTTCGCTCTCTATATAATCCTTAATTTTATCCCCTGCCTTTCTTTATAGGAATTTCAAAACAAGTACAAATGTGCTTATACTTGTACTGAATATTTAGTCAGTGTAGAGCATATAATTTACTGTAGTAGTAAACATTCTATCGAGCAGACGTACACGCGCCCTCCGATTCTCGCATCATTTTAGCTCTGTTTTCGTTAAGTTTTGTGTTAGATTATTGCTAAAATTATGTAGCAGCTTGTGTCTTCCATGAAGGATTTTTTGCCTCACTAACTTTTATGCAAGACATGATCCGTCGTAGACAGGAGCAATAAGATGCTTTAGACATCATGAATGATAGCAACATTCTTTATGGACCTGAAATCGATGATTCAGTGTGAGGTAAGCCGATACAATTCGCTTATGAACGTTTTATTCCAAATTTTTCAGTGTTCAAAACTTTAAAGCGTTTTTCCCACAACTCACAAGTTTTCAAAGTCGGTGCCCCTCATAACTTCAAAATTACTGCACCGATCCTCATCAAATTTTAAACACTATTTCTGTACATAATTTAAGAGATAACGCTGGGCAGTGTTTTACAAATTTGTTAATATTTTTTATTTTACAATAACAAATTAGCCGATTTTTTCGTAAAAATTGCGTTTTTCCTTTCAAAGTCTTCCCAAAAAGTAAAAAATTGAAATTTCCAAAAACCCTCCCACTGTTGCCTGAAGACAGCGATAATCTAACGAAAAAACTTCGATTTTTTGATTTCAGATGATCCAGCACCGAGTTATGAAGGGCACCGCAACTCTACTTTTTACGAGACGCTTCCGAATAATTGCTGCCATTGCCGTATTTTTTAATATTTCTTTATAAAAATTTTAGAAAATGTTTTTCAAATGTTAAACTTTAATGTACCATTGGTTTTAATAAGTAGATTTTAACTCCGTCGTTAAAAAAATTCACAAAAATATGCCTTTTTACACGAATTAACGTTACCCCCCGTAAGGCAAGACCAAGCAAAAGCCCGGCCAGTTAAGGCGAGAACAGACAGAGACCCAACCAGTTAAAGCAAAATCAAGCAAACCCGGCTAGTTAAGGCAAGACCAAGCAAAGACCCGGTCAGTTAAGGCAAGATCGGACAGATACCCAGCCAGTTAAGGCAAGACCAAGCAGAGACTCCGCCAGTTTAGGCAAGATCATTCATCGATGCAAGCAATATTTTCAGCTGAGGCGAGCTAAAAAGAGCTATTTAAGGCAAAAGATGTTCAAAAGTTGCTCTATCTTCTCGAATGCACAAGGAAACAACATGTTTCGCGGTATGGTATTACATGCGTTCCGAAACCTCACCTTCATATCTTCTTTTGTCGTTGGTCTGGTTCTATTGACCTTATTTCTCAGAGAGCTTCATAAATAGAAGTCAAGAGATGTGAAGTCTGGTGACCTAGGTATCCATTTTACAGGACTTTCTCTACCTATCCATTGATTGTTAAATTTTTTATATAGATAATTTCTTACAATGATGGTCCAATGTAAAGAAGCACCGTCTTGTTGTAGCCATAATCTATTTCTCGTATTGAGGTCAACTTCTTTGAGCAGAACTGGGAGTTCATTCCTTATTAACTGCAAATAAGTTTGTCCGTCAACGTTGCCTTCAAAAAAGTAAGAGCCAATCGAATAGCTATTAAGGTTTCCGCACCATACATTGAAACTCCAGCGATGTTGATGGTCAAACTCTTGCATTCAGTGTAAGTTTACTGGAGACCAAAAGTGAAATACGAGGTCTGGCTATTAAATAACGAGACTGGTGACAAAAAAGGGTTTTATTATAAAAATTATTCTACATTCGAATGCCCCCCTTCAATATACTTCCCTTCCCTCGCCACACACCTTTCCATACGTTTTTTCCATTGATCAAAGCAGTGCTGGAAGTCTTCTTTGAAGAAGGCCTTTAGGAGCACTGCCGTTTTTTGCTTTACCGCTTCCATCGACTCAAATCGGGTCCCTTTCAAAGCAGATTTTATCTTTGGAAACCAAAAAAAGTCGAGATAGAGAATTGTCCCCATAGGACTCTTGCAACAATTTACAGCACTCAGTCGAAGTTTTTTAAATTTAACGAGAAATTTGAGATTGATACGTTGCTCCTGTTTTTCGTCACACATCGTTTTCGGCAAGAGCAAAAAACACGTTCGTTTCAAACCGCTACTGCACAAATACAATAATAGTGACGAAAACGTGTTTTGGTACGTGCATAGACAAGATATCTAGATACCCAACGCACTACTCGTTTTTTTCCCCACCCCTCTACGGCGCCCTCTAGGCGCGCAGTCTCGTTATTTAATAGCCAGACCTTGTATCTGGTGATTAAAGACGCCACTACCGTAAAATATAGCCTTATCAGTGAACATAACATATTTGAAAAAATTATGATCATTATTGACCTGCTGCGTCACCCATTGACAAAAAATAAGTCGTCTTTGATAATCCTCAACCGATAAAGCTTGGTTCAGAGGTATGTGATACGGATGGTACTTCACATTTTTTAGATGTTTGTTGGCTGTTGATTTTGTTACAACAAGTTTTCGTTTAATTTGACGTAAACTTATCTAAAGATCCACGTGCACTATAGCGAGTACCGCAATCATTTATGGAATATTAGCATAATCTTCTGTTAACATGGACCTACTTTTACAAGCAAACTTACCTTGTCGGCCACGCAACTTAATATTACGAATAACAGTATCATTGGGATGACGTCTTTCGAAGAATCCAGCAGCATACAAAATTAAAGTTTGAACGTAGTTTCGTCGACATTCTCCTAACACAAGGAGAATATTAACAATTTCATTAGCAGTGTGGTCACGTATAATGAGAAAATGTCAAAACAATAAATAAAATTTAAATTGAAAAATAAATTTAATTCAAGAAATAAACAATCAAATAAATTATTTCTTTAATTAAATAACAATTTTTTTTTTAAAATAAGAAAATTTGAAGAAACTCAAAATTTTTTAATATAAAGCCTCAATTTTACCTTTAAATAAATTTACAATAAATGATACAGTTACTTTAAATCAGTAATAACTTCAAAAATCACTATATGGCCGCTATTATTCAGAAACCACTATATGGCATCTGAATTCACAATCAAGAAACTAACCAAAAAAGAATTCATTCCCGTTTCCATAATAATTGAAATAAATTATGTTACTTATTGAAGGTAGTCGTCGACTATTAGAATATTGAATCAAGGCAAAAATAATACAAAATTCGAGACTATCAAACTTCTCTTATTATTAGGAAAGAATCTTTGTTTATTAAGAAAAGTATTATTAGGTGTACAACTTTGCTTCCGCCGTTTTGCAATAGATGGCTGTAGCAGTAAGTGTGGTTGAAATAAATAGATCATAGATGTCATACAATAAGCTTAGGTATTGGTAAACATAACGCCATCGAAATATTAGTCGATTTGTGCCTGCGTCATAAAGTTATTCTCGATTAATCATGTCAGCTTACGAGCCAAATTCTCGTCATTTGCGAGAGGTTTTAATTTTCTGCTTTAATATAAAGAAATCTGCGACTGAGGCTCATCGAATGCTCTCAAATACCTATGGTGAGGCCGCTATTAGTAAAAGAACGTGCCAAGAGTGGTTTCAACGCTTCAAGAACGGCGATTTTAACGTCGAAGACCAGCATGGCGGTGGAAGAAAATAGGTTTTCGAAGATGCAGAATTGGAGGCATTACTTGATTAAGACTCGTGTCAAACGCAACAAGAATTGGCAGGATCAGTAAGAGTGACGCAACAAGCCATTTCAAAACGCCTGAGAGTCATGGGAATGATTCAGAAACAAGGAAATTGGTTGCCGTACGAGTTAAAGCCGAGAGATGTTGAACAGCGTTTGTGTGTTTGTGAACAGCTGCTTGCAAGGCAAATACGGAAGGGATTTCTGCATCGCATTGTGACAGGGGACGAAAAATGGGTTCACTACGATAATCCTAAGCGCAGAAAATTATGGGGATATCCCGGCCATGCTTCCACGTCGACGGCCAAACCGAACATTCACGGTTCCAAAGTCATGCTCAGTATTTGGTGGGACCAGCTCGGCGTAGTGTAATATGAGTTGTTAAAACCGACTGAAACAATCACAGGCGATCGTTATCGAACGCAATTGATGCGTTTGAGCCGAGCATTAAAAGACAAACAGCCGCAATACAACGAAAGACATGACAAAGTGATTTTACAGCATGACAATGCTCGACCTTATGTTGCGAAAGTCGTCAAAACATACTTGAAAATTTTGAAATGGAAAGCCCTACCTCACCCGCCGTATTCTCCAGACGTTGCTCCCTCGGACTATCACTTGTTTCGATCAATGGCACACGGCCTGGCTGACCAGCACTTCCGGTCTTATGAAGAAGTAAAATATTGGATCGATTCGTGGATCGATTTAAAAGATGACCAGTTTTTTTAACGCGGAAATCGTATGCTGCCCGAAAGATAGGAGAAAGTAATAGCCAGTGATAAACAATACTTTGAATCATAAATTTATAACCAGTTTTTTACAATAAAGCCTTGAATTTCGGAAAAAAACGGCAAAAGCAAAGTTGTACACCCAATATTAGCTAAAAAAATATTATTTTCTAAGTGTTTAATTTTGATTTAGTTAATTTATACTGAAAATTAATTGAAAAAATTTACTGTTTTTTAATTTTTAATTTTATGCATTATGCGTAACTAAACTAAGGGGACCATCATTATTTGTCTATTATAAAAAGAATCCTAACAAAATTATTAAGTATTAAAATTTAGTTTAGAAGTTTAAATTCCTTTTTAAAAGAATGTAACTTGACCTTAAAATAGCCTTCGAGGTAATGGTAAAGGTCATGGTCAGTGTCGTGGTAAAAGATGCCAGGCTGTACAATAAGTTTTGCGGTTCGATAAGAAAAACACAAATTTATGGTTTGAAATACACTTTATTATTCAGTATAGTCTCCCAAAACATCAATACGCATGTTCCAACGAGATTCCAATTTATGAATTCCATCCCTGAATCTGGAAGGGCTGCAAAATACGCTTCCACATCTGTTATGACCTCGTCATTTGATGAAAAACGCTTTCCACGCATGAATTTTTTTAGTTCTGGAAACAGATGGAAGTCGCTAGGGGCCAAATTTGGTAAACACGGTGGATGCTCCAACAATTCGAACTTTAATTTATGGATTTTAGCCATTGTCAAAATGCTCTTGTGACACAGTGCATTGTCCTGATAAAAAAGGATTTTTTTCTTCTGCAAACCGGGTCCTTTTTCACGAACTTTTTTCTTCAGTTGGTCTAAAAGGTAACAATAATATTCAGAATTTATTGTTTTACTAGTTTGCATGTAATCCACAAACAAAATTCCTTTTGCGTCCCAAAAAACTGATGCTAACCCCTTCTTGGCCGATTTCTGGACAAGAACTTGTTTTTGAGCCAAAGAACCAGGTTCACACCACTCTTTGGCCTCTTGTTTTGATTCAAGATCATGGTGATAGATCCAAGTCTTATCCATAGTGATGACTCAATGCACAAAATCTACTTTATCCTTTTGAAAATGCTCTAAATGTTGCTGAGAAAGTCGCATTTAAATGTGTTTATGTTCCATTGTTAGCAAATGCGGCACCCATTGTGCACACAGCTTTCTGAAACCTAATACTTTAGTCAAAATATTGCTTACACTGCCCAATGAGATGCCTAGGGCTTCTACTAAATCTCTGTCAGTTACTCGACGATTTTTCAATACGATATCCTGTATTTTTTCTACGATTTCTGTAGTGTTGCTGGTTTTGGACGTCCTTGACGTAGATCGTCTTTAAGGCTTGTACGACTACGTTTAAATTCAGCAACCCATCTTTCTACGGTACTAATTGAAGGCGAAGAGTCCTTATACGAGGGGCGTTTGAAAAGTCCGTGCAAAAATAAAAACTGCTTACGTGTTTGAGGTAAACCTTTTTTATTTTTCGACATAGTCTCCCTTTAGGCTTATACACTTCGTCCAACGATGTTTTAGTTTGTTGATCCCTTCTGAATAATAGGATTTGTCTAAGTCTGAAAAATATCCATTAGTATTTGCAATCATCTCCTAGTTTGAAAAAAATCTCTGTCCCGCTAGCCATTCCTTTAAATTGAAGAACAAATAGTAGTCCGAGGGAGCCAAGTCTGGAGAATAGGGGGGATGTAAAACGAGTCGGAATCCTATTTTGATTAATTTTGCGACCACAACTGCTGAGGTGCCGCCCCCGATTATATTGGCGTTCGTTTCGCCTCTGCGACTCATCAATGTGACGCCGGACCAAGACTCTCAGCGCGCTGAGCCGCTTAAGCCGATCGGCCCAAATATTCGGGTCCAATCTCAGCTTTGGGCTATCTTTCTTTACCTCTCTCCGCAACCACTTGGCTGGCCGAGGGTTCCTCCCATAATTTAAAAATGCTGGAGAAACCTTGAGACTCGACTGTACCGCCGTGTTCATCGCGTGCCGCACCTCGTGCAGATGTTCGTCCTATTACCGATGATCGGCTTTAAAAAAGGCCACGATGAGCGTCTTCAGCGTTCTGTACGAACGCTCGACGGGATTTACCTGGAGATGGTAAGGCGGCGTCGTAACGTGCTCAACTCCGTATTCGCTCAGGACCTCAGTCAGGCGTTTATTTACAAACTCCGTCCCGTTATCCGTGATTAGAAAGTCGGAAGTCTCCCATCGGAATAGCACGAGCTCTTCAAATGCTCGGGCGATAGCTTTCAAATTGACCAAACGTAAGGGTTTGAGCTCTACCCAGCGAGCAAATAAGTCTTGAAATAATAAGATGTATTTAAACTGGCTTTTACTGCGGGGGAACTCTATTACGTCAGCCGCTATGACTGCCCACGGCCTTTCTACAATGCTCTTTCCCATCAAGCCCGGAAGGGTCGCCTGAGACACCTTATAGCACTGACACACGTGGCAACGCAAGACGAAGTCTCGAACGTCACGATGTATAGCAGACCAATACTGCTTGCTCGCCACTCGGTCATGGGTTTTCTCGACACCGAAATGACCCGTAGACGGATGACAATGGGCCTCCTCCAACACTCTCACTCTATATTCCGCTGGCACCACCAATCTCCACCCTTCTTCTCCGAGGGTCGCCAGATCCAGCAGGTCATCGCAGGCGTAACGGTAAAGCAGGTCGTCCTCTAATCTCCACCTGGAAAATTTATTCGGATAACGCCGCACATCGTTCACCCTTTCAATATACCACGGGTCGGAGACCGAATCGAACGCGACTATCTCCTCTTCGTCTCCCGGTATTGACCTAGAAAGAGCATCGGGAACATGATGTAAAGCGCCCTTTTTGTGCACTATATCAAAATCCCATTGCTGCATTCCCAGGACCCATCGCGCGAGTCTGCCTGTAGGCTCTTTCAGGTTTCGCAACCATTTGAGGGCACTGTGATCATTGATCGCATTTGTAACGTCGGTAACGCTACTTTTTGACTGATTTTAGTCAATACTGCAATTGTTGTCGTTTTTGAGCCTAAGCAGTGAAGCTTATGGGCTTGGGTTGGCAGAGGATAATCGTAAGAGTTCTTAGGAGAGGTGTGTAGTGCGGGATTGAGCAGTTGCAAGAGCCTCTATTCCTAAATCGGAAGCAGGCTCGAGCCCTACTCTGGATAAAGTCCTACTAAAGTGACTTAGGTTCAGAATAATCGGCCGCTTTTCGGCAAAAAACTCTGTTGGAGGATTGAGATAGATGTGGAGAAAAGAATATGTTAAGCAATTTTGAAATTAAAACTCACTCTCTTTATTGAAGGTATTAAGCAGTGGTGTACAGTCCTCTCTCTCTCTCTCTCTCTCTCTCTCTTGCTGTGGTTGACTTCTCATCGTCTTCTTCTTCTTATTTATAAAATTGAATAGTCTGTTTGGCGTAGCTGGTTTGTAGTGGCTTCCTAGTAATTTCCTTATTCAATTTAGTTGCTTAAGATCTGCTCGTAGTGATAATACCTTGCTTGCTTGTAGTAGTATAACTTGCTCCTTAGTAATGTTTCTCGTAGTAATATTTCCGTAGTAATGTTTCCGTAGTAATATTTCCGTAATAATGATTGCGTAGTTCGTGGTCCGTAGTAATGCTTCCCCCGTAGTATTTTGCGTAGTACGTGGGTCCTCGAGTGCTGCCTGAGGTCTGCTGCTTGGTGATCATTTGGTGCCGTATTTAACTGCGTTGGAGAAGCTACTCAGCAAATTCCTTCTCTGACCGGGAAATTTGGGGAGAGGCCGAGTTTTTCAGGCCCCCCTCTTCCGGGCGGCTTCTCGGTTAGAGAAAGAGAGAGAGAGTTAGAGAGAAAGATGAACCATTTTTACAGAGTTTTTACAATAAAATTATGTTAATGTAAATTGTATTTAAGGTTTAACGCGTATTACAACAGAACGAAGTTTTTCGTCGTACTTTACATAATTAAGTAAAGAATAAGTATTTAAATAATAGAGAAAAGATTGCTATAAGTGTTTTATTATTACAAAGGAGAAAATAATGATATTTTTTAATAGTCATTCTTTAAAAGTTATAATTTTTAATTAATGGACTGTTGTGGAGGAGTACTTGTTTTAAATTATTAAATAAATGATTGTAAATTTATATTGAAATTTCTACTATTGATAATAATTTTGATTACAAAATGTTATTATTAATACAAATTCTTTTTGTACAATTTGGTTTATAAAATAAAATTGCTGGTCGTGGACTATCATTCTATTCTAGTGAAATATTAATAATTAGGATCGTTGAATGGTTAATTTAAATTAATTATTTCTTTCAATTCATTTAATTAATTACTTATTTTTTTCTTATTAATTATAAAAAAATAATTATTTTGAGTGTATTACAAGAATTCATGACATTCCAGATGATTTCGCGATGTTCTAAATTACGCTATAAGAAAGACTACCTTGCGTGAATTTGTGTGTCAAATGTCAATGAAATTGGTATTGACTGATTTAGCGATTTTATTTTATTATGATGATGATATTTTATTATGACATGTGTGCGACTGAGTTTAATGAGAGCGGCTATTTAACTCTCGGTTTAAGCTTAGGTTGAGTTTTTCAATGGTCTACGTCAGTGGAGAGTGCGTCAAGTAGGTTGTGGAGGGAATTGTTGTGTTAGTAAAGAACTTTTTGGCTGACAAAACACAAAAAAAACGGAGGTCATGCACCGACGTTACACATTAAAGTGCGAACCCTCTATGTACGGCCGGAACTTCTTGATAGCCCACAGCAAGGCGGGGCACTCTTTCTCCGTAGTCGTGTAGTTCTTTTCGGCCGGATTCAACACTCGGCTGATATACACGATCGGATGCTCGCCTTTGTCGTCCTCTTGCGTGAGCACGGCTTCTATCGCATAGTCGCTCGCGTCACTCTGCACCGTGAACGGCCGCGAAAAATGTGGACGAACGAGCACCGGTGCCTTTCCCAGAGCTCTTTTCAAAACCTCAAACGCCTCTTGTTGCTTTTCCTCCCATACCCACGGATGTTGTTTACGGAGCAACTTAACCGGAGGTATTTTGAGCTCCGACTCGTGTGCAATAAACCTCGAATACCAAGTAACCATGCCTAAGAACGAACGTAGCTGTTTGACGTTTTTCGAGGCAGGGAACCTCGAGATTCCCTCGATCAGGATCGAGCCGCAAACCTTCTCGATCCAGTCTAAAACCCAACAATTGCACACTCAAGCAACAAAACTCACACTTCTCTTGATTCACCTAAAGGCCAGCTTCGGCCAGTCTTCGCAAGACTCTCTCAAGCCAAACCAGATGATCCTTAAACGTCTCCGTAACCACGATGATGTCATCGAGGTAAGCGAAGACGTTCGGCTCAAACTGTGGCCGGAAAAGTGCGTCGACTAGCCGAACAAGAACGATAGGGGCGTTTTTGAGGCCAAAAGGCATCCGCGAAAATTCCCACAACCTCGAGACCCGGTACAACAAAAGCCGTATACTTTCGACTCGCCTCGCTCAACAATATTTGGTGAGAAGCCTTTTTTAGATCGACTTTCGAAATGAACTGCACCTTTCGCAGCTTGTCAAAAATCGAATCCATATTTGGCATGGGATACGGATCACGACGCGTGACTTTGTTCAAATCTCTAAAGTCAACGCAAAATCGATATTTCCCCTCCCCTTGTCGAACTTCAACCGGCGCACTGCACCATCCGCTGGCACTTGGTTCTATTCTCCCCTGCTCACACATACGCTGGACTTCTTGCTGCGCAAATTCCAAAATCTTTGGAGCCATTCTACGAGGCGCATGTCGAACGGGTCTGGCGTCTTGAACTTCGATATGGTGTTGAATCAACGTGGTAAAACTTAAGACTTGCGATGGCGGCAGTATAAGCCTATCGACCAGCTCTGCGATCAGCTGCCTCTGTTTGTCTTCGACTTCACTCAGATCCGCACATTTAGCAAAAATCTGCGCGTTTACCACACTACTCTCTTCCCCACGCTGAAAATCTCTCCACACTCCACCCCTCACTCTTCACAACCTCTCATCAAACACTGTTTCGATGTGCAGCTTCGGACAGAAGTCCATGCCGAGTATAACCTCGTGGTCAATTCCGTCGACTATACGAAGCTGCAACATCTCTTGCTCCCCATCAACTTCGATGAATACTTCGAGCAAGCCCCTCACTCGACTAGCTCGGCCGGTCACGCCTTTGACTAGGACGTGCGACGGCTGCCACTTCTCTTTGTGCCTCTCCGCAACCTCAACGCTCACAAGTAAAATCATGGTACCTGGGTCAAACAGCGCACGAACAACACGTCCGCTCAGAGAAACAGGTAGAAACAACTTATTCTGAGCGCATACGTCGACTGCGTATTCATCTTCGTTTTCCTGGCTAGGCATGGCCGAGTTAAACTCGGCCTCAGCCCCCCCACCCCTGAACTGGAGTAGCCGCTGGCGACTTCTCACAGTTCACCGCACGCCGTCTCATACCCACCACGGGATCTTGCGAAGATCTACCGGGCACGGAGTGAGACGGCGAAGTGTCGGTGGGGTTGTCGACCTCATAAGCAGACACACCGTCCGAAACTCGCGGCTGGCTAAGTAAATGATGTTCTCCAGGCTTAACACCTTTAAAGAAATCGTGCACTACCTGGTGCAAATACTCGCTGCGCAAGAGCTTCTCTCTCTCTTGACTCGCACTTTTCCTTGGCTCGTTTATAGCTGTTGCCGTCCTTCTTGGTCCATTGAACGACGAACCGCAGGATCCTTTGAGCGATTGGGGGACCCTGCTCGCTTGTTTTCCATACGCAGGACTATGGGAGTGCATCGCGGGCAGGTGAGAGCAGTAACCTCCGCCGTCCCGCATATCTGGCAGGTAACAGGCGACGAGTTAGCGGTCGCTGGGTCCTTTTTGAGACATCCTCATTGGTGTCTGCCAAGACACCGACGCCGAGAGCTGCTTGAAGGCTGGCTTAGGAGCTGGCGAGGTCCGCGCGACTGCCGCGTAGCTCCGCAGCGGCGTGGGACTCCTCGGTACCCACTGCACAGCCGCAGTTACGTCACTGCTCGAGAAATTCAAATTCTTCCTCTTTCCCCCGTGCTTCTTCTTCTTAGAGGTGCCCTTGGGGCTTTCTAACTTCCCCTGCTGCCCCGACGAGAACATCTCCTTCTTCTCCATCTCTCTTACTTTAGCTATCTTGTTGGAGCGCTTCGGAGAACCAGTGAAGGCCGCCCCTTGAAAGACAGACTTGTCTTTTGAAGGCGGATCCGAAAAACGCTCGTTCATGCGCATATTCTCCTCGCACCGTTTCCCGTGTGATATGATATCATTATAACTGCGGATCGATGCGGCGGCCATGAACAACCGGTACTCGGGTTGCAACTGCTTGTACGCTATTTCTACTAATTGCGGCATAGGCGGCAGGTTTTTGAGATTAGCTGCAATCGCGCAGAAACACGATATGTATCGTGTGACGCTCTCACCTTTCCCTTGCGTACGCTTCTCCAACTCTCTCATTACTGCTCTTTCCTCGACCTCAGGGCAGTACTGATCACGGAAACGCCGAAGAAATCCCTGCCAATCGTGGATGTCTTCTCTAATCCCCCTGTACTAAAATCGGGCTGCATCGGTGAGGATGACTGACAGAGCACTTAGCATCGCCTCTTCGCCGTAGAAATGGTAGCGTTGGAAATCTTCCATCAGCGCGACGAACTCGGACGAATTCTCCTTGTCCCTGCCAGCGAACGTCACTCCCTACTGCTTCATCGCTTTCAAGCACTGCTCACGCTCCGCTGTGGCCTTATCATCACGTTGTCTTTCCTCTGACTGACTGCGGGAGAGGCCACGCATCTCTCTTCTTCCCTGACGAGCTGCCGCCTCTCCACCACCGCAAGCGTATAACGGCACGTGCTCTTCGGGGTGCTCATACACCCCCAGCTCTTGCTGAGTCTTCGGCCGAACACCCATATCGTACGTGCTCGACGTACTCGAACGTACGCTTGCAGCCCGCCACGGTCCTTGTGCCGTCGGCTGACGGTGCGCTGGACTCGGGGGAGGGGGGGGGGTCTGCTCTGAGCAGTCCCTAACTCCTTAGTCGACGTCGGCATCTGAGTCGCTTTTGAGAACAAACTTAAAGATAGCAGAAGCTCTTTCAACTTCTTAATTTTATTTCTGTTCTTCGTCAGCTGACTCATGACAGATTGCCACTGCTCCGCGCAAACGACTACTGTAGTAGATTGCTACGGTCCCGAGTTCAGCGGTGACGTCAACGCAGGGGCCGCAACGGTCGAAACCGGTGCCACCGGGTGCGCCGATGACTTCAATCCCGGCGAAATGCCCGTGAAAGGCGCCGTCGCGCTTGTAGTCGCGAGCGGCAGTATGACGGGTGGCCAGTGAGGCCCCTCCGCTCTTTCACTCTTCATCCACCTAGGCTCCAAAACTCTCCCAGCACTGCTCCGAGCAGGAGTGCGGGCCGTGTCACTAATCCTCAAGGAATTCAGCGCCTTCGGCCCCGCCCAATTCCCTGCGTCGGACTCTTCACTCGTAAGGTCCTTCAAAGTACTCTGCGTTGCTCTGCTTCCTCTTCGAGACCATTTCCTGGTCTCCCAGAGTCGTTTACACGACATTGGGATCGGCGCAGGAGGAGCTGTAGGGTCGGCGTCGTAATCATCATACCACGGCACCGACACGCTCGGATCACCATCACGTACAATCGCCCTGAGAAGTCGCTCGCGCAACTCCAAACCTTTTCCCCTCGTCCTATGTCTGCGCTCTTCCAGCCGTCGGATGACGTCCTCAACCGGGAAAGCACCGATCTCTCTTCTCGCTTGGCGGGCCGCCCGAGACCTGTTCAACATACAAACCATCAATTGTTTGTAATCAGCCATCTCGGTGTCCTGCAGCAAGCGAGAGAAGAAAAAAAACAAAAAACAAAAAAAACGAACTACTAACTCTCCTCAACACCCCTCCCGCCCTTGATTAAAATTAAGTTCGAATCAGTTGAGGAATCAGCTAAGTTCGAACGTGCAAAATTTCTGACGAAGTCCACTCGGTCGAGGAAAAAAAATGACTTAGTCCAAATTCACGAAATCCGACGAAGTCCCCATAGCCAAAAAATGACTAAGTCCAAACCAGTCAAGAAATCGGCTAAGTCTAACATGTCGAAGAATAGACTAAGTTCAAACAGATCGAAAAATAGACTAAGCTCAAACACACGTGCTTTCGCTATAAGTGCCGGGTGTACTTAGTGCGAGCGCACTCAACTCTCTCTCTCTAGGCTGGCAATCGGCCCTTTCTCTTTGTGCGTATCTTCGTTACGCGACTGGGCCGACTGTCTCTCCCGCCGCTTCGAAAATCACTTTCTCAAATAATATTCGAGAAATTGTACATCGGCAAGAAACTCGCGCGCAATGTTTACATTGGGCAAGCTCGCCGATGTACACTACGAGGACCCGAAATTACCAGGGTCCTGTCACGGTCGCCATTTGTGATGTAGGCACCACGTCGTGGCCGATTTGGCTACGTGCGCCCTGAGTGCCTTGCACAAAATAATTTTATACTACGTTGCCTTAATCTATTTCTTACTCTCTCTCTCTCTCTCTCTCTCTCTCTCTCTCTCTCTCTCTCTCTCTCTCTCCCGCTGTTTATGTCGCGAAGATGCAGGCCGGCCGCCCGCGACTGTTTCCCAACCGACGGAGGCCTATTGCTTTCCCAGGGCAGGGAAGTGGTAATTCCTCGCCACCCTCACCGCAAACCCACCAACACACGTTCTCACTCTCTCTTCCTCTTTCGCTCTCGCTATTTCGCACAAATAAATAAGTGCACTTACCCTTGCGATTTACGAACTCGTCAATAAAAGCTAGCGAATTTCGTTGTTCATCTGTTGACAGTTGCTGACCAAAGTTTCAGCCATTTTGGATGCGCAGTTGTTAGTTGACAGTCGTTTGAGTAAGTCGATGTGAGTGTTGTGAAAATGGACAAAATTGAGTATCGAGCTGTCATTAAATTTTTGTTTTTGAAAGGCAATACACCTACGCAAATCAAAAATGAGTTAAACTCTGTGTACGGGGACTCTGCACCATCATTTACTATCGTGAAATTTTGGGCAGCTGAATTCAAACGTTGCCGTGAAAGCTTGGAAGACGATGAACGCTCGGAACGTCCAAAAACTGCAACCACTGACGATAACATCGCCAAAGTTCACTAAGTGGTGCTAGACAACCGCTGAATTAAAGTGAGAGAAATAGCAGAGGTTATGAACATGTCCAAAGAACGTGTTTGCTGCATATTAAATCAAGATTTAGGCATGAGAAAGCTGTCCGCACGTTGGGTGCCGCGTTTGCTCACGTTTGACCAAAACGTGTTCAAATGAATATTTCCAACGCTCTATTGGCGCAGTTTAGGCGTAATAAATCTAAGTTTTAGCGCCGATTAATGACTGTAGATGAAACTTGGATACACCACTATACGCCTGAAAGAAAAATACAGTCAAAACAGTGGACTGCAACGGAGAATCGGCTCCAAAAAAAGCAAAATTTGTTTTTTCGGCTGGGAAAGTGATGGCGTCTGTTTTTTGGGATAGTCATGGAGTTATTTTAATCGATTATCTTCAGAAAGGAAAAACTATTACACGAGCATACTACGCATCATTACTTGACAAGCTGATGGCAGAACTTGCGGAAAAACGTCTATATTTGCAGAAAAAGAAAATCCTGTTTCACCAAGACAATGCGCCGTCTCACACCTCAGCGGTTGCCATGGCGAAAATCCACAAATTACGGTTTTAGCTTCTTGACCATTTGCCTCACTCACCAGACCTAGCCCCAAGCGATGTCTTTTTGTTCTCCTATCTGAAAATTGCACTCGAAGGACAGAGATTTTTGTCAAATAAGGAGGTAATCACCTTTGTGAACAGTCATTTTGCAGAGAAAAACGCCGAGTACTATTTGGATGGGTTAAAGAGATAGGGGAATCGCTGGGAGAAGTGTGTAGAATTGCAAGGAGACTATATTGAGAAATAAAAAAAATTAAGAAAAAATGTCTTGTATCTGTGTTAGGTCGGAAACTTTTCAGACCACACTCGTAAATACTCTTTATTGAAATCTCGATTTATTTTGTAGTATTTCTGAAAAAAAAATCCTAAAAAACCAATTTTTTTGACCTCTTGAGTGGCCTGACCCCTTAAGATAGCTCGCGTTGAGAAAATCCTTGTAACCCCTGAAGCTAAGGCATTGTCACTTTCTGGAAGTCTTTGATGGGCTGCACCGAAGAAATAATTAGTATAGTTTTAACAGAAAATATATAATGTGCAACCTACGACCGTGCTACTAGAAAAAATATAACAATGAATTGAGGCAAAGCTGTGCCATACACAGTAAACTTGGGGGAAAAACCAAGAAAATACATTGCATAAGGCTTCCTCGTGCAAGTGAAATTGAGTTAAAACTACTTATGCTTACTACACGAATGGGTTTCAAGGAGTATAAAATAATCAAACTTACTAGTATATTAGCAGCGGTACTATGAAGCTTGGTTAGCCTCATCCAGATCATGCCATAAAGCACATGTCATCTCTGTAGCTAGCCCAGCTGTAAGAAAAGAACCCAACACGCAAATCAGCTAGATGCTAAGGAGTTATGGAACAAAGAATAAATTACCTGATGCTAACAGCTGGTGAAAGAAGAAGAACACTACAGCTATACAAATTCGTAAACAGGATCCGAACAAGAAACACGCACTTGCTACCTTAGTACTGAGTTGTTTACATGGCGTTAAGGTTAGCTCACACGGCGATATAGCGACTGGCTGCATGGCAGGGCTCGCGCTACGAGAGCGCTACGTAACAGGTGCGGTCTTCTCGCAAACTACCTTCTTTGAAAAAGAATGCTTGAAAAAAGCAGCCTTATTCGATGTATGGCATTCGTGTCGTTAGCAGTGTATAACCGGAATTTAGTTCTGTGCTTTTCAATAAAAAGAAAATTTTTCAGATGTTGAAGAAATGATCAAGTAAATTTACTAACTCTTACTAAAAATTTCTTTCGCTTCTAGTGCATAGTAACTTATTACTAATAACCGAAATTTTTCCTAATGGTAGTATTATAACGTAGCATGAAAAATTTTAATATCAAATTAGTTTTAATATAAAAACATTGGTTCAGCTACAGTACAGCAGTTTTGATATTATAAACAGAAATTTTATTATTTGAGATATTTAAACGGAAATTTTGTTTTTCAGTCGAGAAAATAATTATTAGTGAGAAAATTCTTTTATTTAGAAATAAGTAAGTAAATTTAAAATTATATTAAATTATTAAATTATTAAAATCGTGATTTCAAATTTTGTTTTATAATAGAGTATAGTAAGTAAAGCTCGACTGTTCATGAACACAGTCCACCATAGCTAAAGCTTAAACAAATTTTGTTTTACCGTCTGAAATAATATTTTGTTTGGCGAGCTGAGTACTAAGGTGTATTTTCGCTCATAATAATATCCACTATTAATTATTATAATCCACATGTATTTTTGTAACAACATCTTTATTTTACTTGCATAGCCACATCATAAGTTGTTAAATTTTGGAGTCACCTTCCTTGTATCCATTACTTTTCCTTGGAGCGACCCAAATTTATGACTCAACCATAGTTGCTAGTAATTTAAATTTTCTATACCTAACCAAAAAAAAAAAGTTTCTTTTTCTTTTCGTAACAATCTCGATTAGCTACATTGTTACAAGAAATAATCAGTGAACTTAAAGAACTGTATAGGAAAAAAATTAGTAAAGAAGATTATTACTTTCAATAAATCAGAAGAATTTTAAGCTGATAAATCAAGGGAGGAGTATCCAGATAATTTTTAAGAAATTTATTCTTCGTTGCTATTGTTGATCATGGTTTTTTTCAAGTTAACTGTAACAAGATTTTTTTTTGATTTTCCCACTATGGATCTTAGCTAGTAGCGTCGATTAATTAGAGTGCCGAAAACTGCATTCTCTTGCTTTAGGCTAAATTGTGTACTCCTCCAGCTACATTTGCCTAATTTGTAGTATCGCATGCATGTGAAATTATTATTTTTTTCTTTTATGTATGGATTGAGCTTTGCTCATATTCACCATAAAATTTATTATGTTGTTGCGTCTATTAGTAGCTAATTATTAAGACTCTCCGAAGAGTAAGTAATTCACAAATCTTTCAGATTGCACATTGTTTTTTTTTTCACTTCTCATAGGAATCAACGGCCGGTTCAGCTTGAGTAGAATGCGTTAAGTCATTAATCTGAGCCTTTTGGAATTAGATTAGTAAGAATCTAGAGTAAGAATTTATTTAGCATGGATAGTTTCTGACTGTTTAAGTTTCATTAGCAGGAAGATAAATCCCCCTGAATCACTATAATGACCTCAATGGACCATCAATTCGGTCATAATCAACGGAGATGATCTAGTTAGTCTAGATCTAATACAAAGAGCTAAAACTATTAAACGCATAGTTAGCAACCTAACAGATGGACGAGTATGCGAATATGCCTGGCGGCATGGCTTGAACATAGATAGTTACGCGTCAGTTCGACGCAACAGAGTAAAGCGGTATAAAATGCAGCGTTATTTCAGGCCATCAGCAGCACCCTTGAACCTCTCTCGCGACTAACGATTGGAAGTTCCGTCGCTAACAGCGTCTGAGGAGGCGTAACCGCCAATCCTTGTAGCATCTCCAACCGTGGTAGCTACGACTACAGAGACAGGAGACGAGTCGGACTTTTTAGGGTCTGATGTTGGTTATGAACGACACTTGCATGAAAGACTAACCTGGCACTAGCGGATGGATCTATGCAGTAAGATGAGCGTCTTCCCTATCTTTCGGTAGCGCTGTGCTCGTCATCTGAGAGAAGAGTGACTATAGCACCCAAACCGACCAGTAATGTAACAATAAGCAGCTGTATTTCTCAACCAAGGGCTCAATCAACAAGATGTGTGAATCCGTGTCTCCAAGGATCGCCTGATATGCTAATCAACAGTTCCGCAATTGAATTTACACTTCCAATTAGCAGTAATTTAAGATAAGTTAGGCAAGGATTTTCCACTTCCACCGTCCCGAATATTATAAGATCGTATAATATAGCTTTAAATAGTTGTGGGTCGCCCTGCCAGCGTATGGTAGAGTCTGCACAGAATATCACTTACACACGTCGGGATAATCCTTGGGCTAGAGTAAATCATTGTATAGATCGGACAGAGCATACGCCAAAGTATCCGACGATTAGATATTACACGCAAGAGCAGCATGTAACTAGTCAGGGGTCACACCCCTTAAAACCTCAAGGCCACAAGCTGAGGGTAGCGCGCCAATATATCAATGCTTAAGACTAGCTTGGTAACAGCTAATAACCAGCCCAATGGCCGGATCGCAGTCCGCCGTAAGTGGAAGTATGACCTGCAGTAGAATAACGGCTACTTTTACGACGGAATGTTACCATTTCAGAAGTCAACCTTCCATCTATAGCTTTGCACCAAGGTTCGATTCCGTCTACAGAATGAAACCCCTACTCCGCAAAAGATAGCCAACTAGAGCGGTTATACGAACTATACACGAACGAAACCCCGAGAATCCAGTTCCAGTTCCATAATGGAGCTGGCATCCGCCTTCCTCATACCCTACCAGTAGGGATTTCCATTACTGAATTACTATTTAGCATAAACTAGCTCGTAGCCGATAGCGTTTAATAGAGACACAACATATGTAGCTCCGAACACTTATTAAGTTCCGGGTTCTCCAATAAATCTGTAAGGGTCCACGGTACAAGAGGCTATATTTTTTTAGAGATTTCAACCTTCCTAAGAGAAAATCAAACTTGTGAGATCTTGAGAAAATGCCATGTCATTTTTAAGGGTCACGGTAAAAAGGACTCTAAAAGATTTTTGGAAAATCTTCAAAAATGTGTGACACCCTATAGCTTAGCCCTGGATGATATCGCTAAAGCTTTGCCCTCTGTACTTGATGAGGGAGCTTTGCATTGGTTCCTGAGAGCACACAATAGTTGACGTACATACTCCGATTTTGTAGACTTATTTCGCCTACAATATTTCTTAAATGTACAAGAACGACTACGGCGAGAAATAGAAGTATAACCCCAAGGACCATCTGAGGATATTCTTAGTTATCTATCTAATCTTCGGATACTATTGGATCAAGTTTGGCCTCCTATGCTATTAGACAAGCAACTAAATCGAGCCTATCGCAACCTACATCCTATCGCCTTCGGATTTTCTGGGAGCAATTTTGTAGCTTTGGCGAATTCCAATGAATTAGAAAGAAGGAAGATGCGCAGACTACATCATCGAGCTTATATAACTCCACCATGACCTGAATAATCGCTATTTTTTGCTACAGCTTGCACAGTTATATGTAACACTCGACCAAGTCAAGTAGCTTAATAGCTCCAAGGGATCTTCCCGGTAAAAAGGAAATTGGATATCAAGATCTGCACAGCGTTGGTGAAACGTCCTCACCATTAAGGAAGAACGTGCACTTTACCGACCGTTTGAAGCCCGAAATCAAGAAAATTAAACCTCATTCATTAAACAGCACTTCTAACATGTAGCTAAAGGAGTGAGCCATAGCTTGGATCAGTCATAAAGACATTTGGAAAAGAAGCGTAAAATTGCCAATAAGACGACTAGTCAGAGTCGTTCGCTAGCCATCACACCAAATTTAAAAGGGTTCCAAAATCCCTAAAAGTTAAAAATTCGGTGCTATCACTGTGGGAAATTAGGTATCCGAGTGTTATAGCCCAATGGCCTGATGGAGTTGTGGTCGATTCAATTTTCACATTAGAAAATGCAGCTGCAGCAAAAGGTCGGAAAACGACGAAGGAAGAAGCAATTATGAGTCATCGCTTCCTTCGATAGCAAAAAGACTCTTATCAGCACTTAGCAAGGAGACATTACATGACTTCTAATGATCTAGTGTAATGCCAGGTAGTAGCAAGAAGCTACGGTCAGTAAGCTAGTAAACAATGAGCCAGAATTCCCTGCTACAACAGAGCATAACGTAGCATCGAGTAGAATGGCTAACGATAAAAGAAAAAGGAATCAACCCACATCAAGGAACGAAAGTATTCTCAAGCTAATGGCTAGAAACAAGGCAGATAATTGCCTTGAAGCTCAACAACTATATAGCAATACATCTTTAGCAACTATTCTGGAGCCATTTCGTGACGCTTCAGTATCATTAATCCAAAACAATTTAAATTGCATAGGCAAGCCGCGGTTGTTTAGAAAGCTAAAATTAAATGGCATGACGATTATTGCCTCGCTAGACAGTGGCTTAGTGCAGAAATATTTAGACAATGGCGTCGGGCAGAAGATCGGCAGAGCTGTACGAACTCACCTGTCGCCTGCCGAGATAGCGGATGGAAGCTTGATAGAAATCTAAGGAACCATGAATGTAACGATTATCATCGACAAAAACGCCAAAAGTTTACCGTTTAGAATAGTTGATGGCTTACAGTACCAATGCATTCTTGGAATTGACTTCCAGCGATCATTTAAGCTAACCATTAATTTTGAGTATGACTGTCGGTGGACTCCGGAAGGGAAGCTCCACCAGTTCTAGCCCATGGGTCAAGGCCTAAGCAGCTTTTAAGCTATAACTAGCGTAAGCGGCATAGTTAAAGCTTTAGCTACAGAACTAGGCCGTCACTAAAGTTGAAAGTGCCCTTAAATAAACTTATTTAAGGGCACACCATAGACGTGCAGAATCACGAACCTATCTGACAGAAGACTAGAAATATACCCCTCAGATGCTAACAGAAGCACAAGCAGGAGTAAACTGGATGTTAGAAAAAGGAATAATAGAACCTTGCGGAAGATCTTAGTATAGTTGTCTTGTTATTGTACCTAAATCTAATGGCAAATATCGATTCTGCATAGATTATAGAAAAATAAACCAAGTTATCAGAAAAGAAGCTTACCCATTACGGAAAATCGATAATATCCTAGATAAAGTACGTTCGGCTAGGTAAGTTTCTAAGCTAGACCTCAGCCAGACGTATCGCCAGATTCCTCTAGCTTCTGCTTGTCACGAAATAACGGATTTATCTGTTCCTGCCCGTGGATTATTTCAGATCATGCGAGTACCTTAAGGAAAAACAATTGCTCCAGCTATATTGCAAAGGCTAATGGATCAGTTAATTAAGCCACAATAGAAACATAATGTATTTGCATAGTTGGATAATGTAATTATCGTTATCGCTACATTTCAAGAGCATCTTGAATAGCTGTGAAAGGTATTAAAGGCTCTTAAAAAAGCCGATCTGTTCAATCAGGAAATCAGCTCAATTCGGGAAAAGTTAAAATTTTGCTGTTTGGAGGTTAAATAATCAGACTACGTGGTGAATCACGAGAGACACAAGACAAACAAAAATAAGATTCGTCCCATTCTAGACTATCCTTTATCGACTACTTTGGAGCAATTAAGACACTTCATAGACATAGTACGGTGGTATACTCGCTTCATACCAAATTTAGCTAAGCATAAGACACCGTTAACTTGTCTTATGAGAAAGGGCGTCAGGTAAAAGTAACAGTCTAAATAGCAGCAGGCTTCGAAGTACCAGGCTGTTCAATAAGTTTTGCGGTTTGATGAGAGAGGGTGTTGCTATTAGCCTAAATTTTTTTTACCAGGGTAGTCTGAAAAGTTTCCGACTTAACACAGGTACAAGACATTTTTTCTTAATTTTTTTTTTATGCTTCAACATAGTCTCCTTGCAATTGTACATATTTCTCCTAGCGATTCTCCCATCTCTTGAACCCATCCAAATAGTACTCGGCGTTTTTCTCTCCAAAATGACTGTTCATGAAGGTGATTACCTCCTTATTTAACAAAAATCTCTTTTCTCCGAGTGCAATTTTCAGATGAGGGAACAAAAAGACATCGCTTGAGGCTAGGTCTGGTGAGTTAGGCGAATGGTCAAGCAGCTAAAACCGTAATTCGTGGATTTTCGCCATGGCAACCGTTAAGGTGTGAGACGGCGCGTTGTCTTGGTGAAACAGGATTTTCTTTTTCTGCAAATGTGGACGTTTTTCCGCAACTTCTGCCTTCAGCTTGTTAAGTAATGATGCGTTGTATGCTCCTGTAATGGTTTTTCCATTTTAAAAATAATCGATTAAAATAACTCCATGACTATCCCAAAAAACAGTCGCCATCACTTTTCCAGCCGAAAAAACAGATTTTGCTTTTTTTGGAGCAGGTTCCCTCTTCGCAGTCCACTGTTTTGACTGTATTTTTGTTTTAGGCGTATAATATTGTATCCAAGTTTCTTCTACAGTAATTAATCGGCGCCAAAACTCGGATTTATTGCGCCGAAACTGCGCCAATAAAGCGTTGGATATGTTCATTCGAACACGTTTTTGGTCAAACGTGAGCAAACGCGGCACCCAACGTGCGCACAGCTTTCTCATGCCTATATCTTGATTTAATATGTAGCAAACACGTTTTTTGGACATGTTTATAACCTCTGCTATCTCTTTCACTTAAATTCGGCGGTCGTGTAGCACCATTTGGTGAACTTTGGCGATATTATTGTCAGTGGTTGCAGTTTTTGGACGTCCGGAACATTCATCGTCTCCCAAGCTCTCACGGGCACGTTTAAATTCAGCTGCCCAAAATTTCACTGTGGTAAATGATGGTGCAGAGTTCCCATACACGGAGTTCAACTCATTTTTGTTTTGCGTAGGCGTATTGCCTTTCAAAAACAAAAATTTAATTACAGCTCAATACTCAATTTTGTCTATTTTCACAACAACACTTACATTGACTCACTCAAACGACTGTCAACTAACAACTGCGCATCCAGAATGGCTAAAACTTTGGTGAGAAACTGTCAACAGATAAACAACGAAATTTGCTAGCTTTTATTGACGAGTGCTGCTATCTTCACGTTGAGGTCGGAAACTTTTCAGACCACCCTTGTATTATTGGTACACTCTTCATATTAACGTATGTAAAGTTCCATTTCAATCTGCCAGTTCATTCCTTATTTACAAGCTATTTAGTATCGACGTGTCACAGTATTTTTTTACAATAGAAAAAATCAAGTATCGTGCAGTGATTGAATTTTTATTTTTGGAAGGTTCAAAAGCAAAGGAAATTTATGAACGAATGTTGAAAGTGTATAAGGACTCTTCGCCTTTAATTAGTACAGTAAAAAGATGAGTTGCTTAATTTAAACGTGGTCGCACAAGCCTTAAAGACGATCCACATCAAAAACGTCCAAAAACAGCAACAATACCAGAAATCGTAGAAAAAATACAGGATATCGTATTGGAAAATCGTCGAGTAACTGAAAGAGATTTAGTAGAAGCCCTAGGCATCTCATTGGGCAGTGTAAGCAATATTTTGACTAAAGTATTGGGTTTCAGAAAGCTGTATGCACAATGGGTGCCACATTTGCTAACAATGGAACAAAAACACATTTAAATGCGACTTCCTCAGCAACATTTACAGCGTTTTCAAAAGGATGAAGTTGATTTTTCGCATCGAGTCATCACTATGGATGAGACTTGGATCTATCACCATGATCCTGAATCAAAACAAGAGGCCGAAGAGTGGTGTGAACCTAGTTCTTCGGCTCCAAAATGAGTTCGTGTCCAGAAATCGGCCAAGAAGGGGTTAGCATCAGTTTTTTGGGATGCAAAAGGAATTTTGTTTGTAGATTACTTGCAAACTGGTAAAACAATAAATTCTGAATATTATTGTAACCTTTTAGACGAGCTGAAGGAAAAAATTTGTGAAAAAGGACCCGGTTTGCAGAAGAAAAAAATCCTTTTTCATCAGGACATGCACTGTGTCACAAGAGCATTTTGACAATGGCTAAAATCCATGAATTAAAGTTGGAATCGTTGGATCATCCACCGTGTTTACCAGATTTGGCCCCTAGCGACTTCCATCTGTTTCCAGACCTAAAAAAATTCATGCGTGAAAAGCGTTTTTTATCAAATCATGAAGTCATAAAAGATGTGGAAGCGTATTTTGCAGCCCTTTCAGATTCTCACTTCAGGGATGGAATTCATAAATTGGAATTTCGTTGGAACATGTGTATTGATGTTTAGGGAGACTATACTGAATAATAAAGTGTATTTTAAACTAAAAAATTGTGTTTTTCTTATCAAACCGCAAAACCTATTTAACAGCCTAGTAACTGAAGCTAGCTCTAACTTAGGCATCCGTGTTGTCACGACCACATTTAGCTTTCCTTTGTAACCTGCAAACTGATGCTAGTGATTATTTTGCAGAAGTGTTAAAACAAGAAATAAATAGTGATAAAAACCTTATTTATTATGTTGGCCAAACACTCTCTAAAGCAGAACGGAATTATACTGTCAGAAAAAGAATGCTTGGTTGTACAATGGGCTGTAAACCGTCTGAAAGGCTACCTGCTTGGAGAAAAGTTTACAGATCAACATAGTTTGCTATGGTTGAAAAATTTAAGAGACTCTGCTGGTAGATTAGCGCGATGGAACACTACTCTGCAAGGTTATGATATTAAGGTTGTTCGTTGCAAGGGAGCTTAGAATACTACATGAGCTGAAAAGTTCCGGGATTTTTAATGAAAACAAGCGTTTTTTGGGCAATGTTGTATTTATTTCTCAACATAGTTACCTTTGAGGGCGATACACTTAGTATAGCGATTTTCCAACATTTCGATGCTCTTTCTGTAGTACAAAACGTCTAAGCCTTCGGAATATGCCTCTGTTTCCGTGACGACTTCCTCATTCGATGTGCATCTCTTTCCCTGGAGCCACTGCTTGAGGTTTGGGAACAGATAATAATCGCTGAAAGCCGAATCTGGAGAATTCGGTGGGTGAGCAACCAATTTGAATCGTAATTGGACCAATTTGGTCTTTGCTTTCAAGGATGTGTGACGGTGCGTTATCGTGATAGTACAGAACTTTTTTCTTGGCCATATGGGGTTGTTTTCTTTTTATTTTGTCGTTCAGTTTGTCCCATGAAGCTGCATAATACTCTCTGGTAACTATTCTTCTCTTCTGAAGGTAATCGATAAAGATTATGCTATGCACATCCCAAAAAACGGAGGTCAAAGCCTTCCTGGTCGAGCGTTGGTCGTTTGGCCGCTTTGATCGGCTTTCATGGCTTTTTAGCCACTCTGCAGACTACCTGTTGGACTCAGGTGTATGGTAATGGATCCACGTATCATCCATCGTCACAAAACGTCGTAAGAAGTCCGCTCGATTTCGCTGCAACAACGCCAAACCGACCGTTGAATTATCGACGCACTCTTGTTTTTGGTCGACGGTCAGCAAACGCGGCACCCATCGCGCGGATAGCTTTTTTATGTCTGAAACATCGTGAAAAAAATATGTTGCCCGTTCTTTTGAGATGCAAACGGCCTCAGCTATCTCGCGCAACTTCACTTTACGATCATTCAAAACGATTCGATGCACTTGCTTAACAATTTCTGCATTCATAGCCTCTTTTGGCCTTCCAGAGTGAGCGTCTTCGGTGCTTCTACGACTCATTTTAAATTCACTAAACCACCGATAAACTGTTGTTTTCGAAGGAGCATATGCGGGATAACATTTCTTTACCCATTTCATTGATTGTTTAGAAGTTTTTTCTATCAAAAGAGAATGTTTGATCAAGATGCGATATTCCTGTTTTTCCATTTTTTTCACTAAAGCGAAGGTAGCAAAACTTAAACGACTGTAGCTTGTAAACAAATGAACGAAATGTTATGAAACTTTACACATAAACTAGTGACAGATAAACCTCTAGAAAAGAATCGTGTTCATTTTCTAGTGGCGTCACCTACTGAAAAATTCCGGGACTCTTCAGCCCATATATTAGCTTGCTGCAGATGAAATGACCGATTTAGTAATAAATTTTTAAACAGCTATAACTTTTCATAGAGACAATTTATTTAATCAAAATAGGTACCAATACATGCAACACACTTTTCCCAACGAGATACAAGTACATTTATTCCAGTTTTGTAGAAGTCCGAGTTTCTGGTTCGAAGAAACTCTTCAAAGGCATTTTTGACAGCAGCTATATTATTAAATCTTTTTCCTGTCAAAAAGTGATCCAAATGTTTAAAGAAATGGTAATCTGTTGGTGAGAGGTCTGGTGATATGGAGGGTGAGGAAGAGTCTCGTTTAATTTTTGAAGCGTTGTTCTCGAGACATGAGGTCATGCGTTATCATAAAGCAGTATCACTCCATCCCTGTTGACAAACCTAGGTCGTTGGACTATCAATTTCTGATATATTTCATCCAGTTGAACACAGTATTTCTCAGCATTGATGGTTTCGCCATGTTGCAGGAACGAATAGTGGATAACTCCAGCTACAGACCAGCAAACAGTTACAATTTTTTTCTTTGGATGAAGGCTTGGTTTCAGCATGTATCTTGGCGCTTCATTGGCATCTAGCCATTAGGCCGATCGGCGACGATTATCGTATAAAATCCACTTTTCATCGCAGATCACAATTCGGTGCAAGAACGGTTCCTTTTTGTTGCGGGAGAAAAGAGAACTTGAAATCTCCATTCGACACGTCATATTTTGCTCGGTTAGATCATGCGGAATCCATTTGTCAAGCTTTTTTACTTTTCCAAGTTGTTGCAAGTGGCGGCAAACTGTCGAATTGTAAGCGCCTAATTTTTCGGCAAGATCCCTTATGGTTTGGCGGGGGTCAGACACCACTAATGCACGCAGCTCGTCGTTATCGATCGATGGTCCTGGGTGTCCACGTGGCTCATTTCCAAGGTTCATATCTCTGGATCGAAATTTTTGAACCACCGCCGAGTGGTTCGTTCGCTAACTGTATTAGGCCTAAATGCGCTGTTGATATTCCTCGTTGCTTCCGTTGCGTTGTGCTCTAATTTAACTTCGTATAGTAAAAGTAGCCGTTTTTGATTCACTGTCATGTTCACTTTCTCTTTTTGTTTTCACGATTACTATGAGGTGCAAAACAAAAATGACTCCATAAACCAAGGTAGCAGTATTTATACTTCAATATGTCATATCATTTGCGCCGCGTTGTGCCAACATAATTTACTAAAATTGCAGCCAACTTTATGTCATTGCTAAATCGGCCATTTTATCTGCAGCAACCTAATAGTAAAGTGCCGGATGCTTTGTCAAGAGCTATGGGAAATAGTGCAGGAATTGTAGCTATAGCACCAGGGGACACTACTGATCCACGATATCAACGGAAACTGCAGCCGTAGAAGTTTTCTGAGAAATATCCAGATTAAAAGGTAGAGCAGGGATATCTTTACGCTTATTGCTTGAATCCAATTGTTGACCCCTTAATGCCCAACTTAGATGCTTGAAAATTAGTATTGCCCAAAGCAGATCGGGAAAAAGCATTGTATGAAGCACATGGCACTCCACAGGCTGGACACTTGGGCGTTGAAAAAATCTACGTTCGCTTGGCAACCTATTGTTTCTGACCTAAATATTATTACGAAACTTTCTGCTACGTAAGAGCTTGTTAGTTCCAGATGCAAAAGGAATTCTTATAACCTACAGCTGGTTTAATGCAAGAAAGAAATATAGCGGACCCTTAGAATGTTGTAGCTGCAGATATTACGGGACGTAAACCACCATCTAAGAGCGGTCATAAGTATGTCATAGTCTTCGAGAACTTATTCACCAAGTATGAGAAGCTTAAGGGTATGAGGAAGGCGCATGCCGAAGGGGTGCCACAGGCATACAAGGATTTAGCCATAAATTAATAGGGATGTCCGCAGTATCTTATTACAGATAACGGAACAGAATTTTTTAAGGGGAGGTTCTCATCAAGCGCGACCAAAAAATCGATTTTTTTTTTTTTTTTTGCTTAAAAAGTTGGCAAATGTCTCGTAGAATACGCTCGTAAAACCCGTTTTGCCAAATTCAACTTATTTTTAAAGTTATAGTCAAAAAACCTTTAAACGCGTTTTTCTCGAAACCATGTTTTTTGAGACGGGCGGCAAAATATCTCAAAAACTATTATAGATATCAAGATAAATTTGTTATTCTAAAGTTAATTAAATTAGCTGGATCTTGACTTAAAATCATAATTTTACAATGATTATTTTTATTGTGATTGCACTTTTTAGAGCAAAAGAAAATGCAAAAAAATATTTTTTTTTTTACAAGTCCGCTATTTTGTTAATATTAAACTTTTCTTTGTGATTTTAGTTCAAGATCCAGCAAATGTCTTCTAGTTTATAACAAACTTTGTTTTTTTGATTTCAGACAAAAATTGGATGAGTTACCTTGCTGCCCGTGGAGGTGTCTTTTTTTTCGATGACTATTTTTCAATGCATATAACTAATAAACTAATCAGTATTTTAGATCAAAAAAATTTGTAAAAGTAGTTAAAAACATACTAAATAAGTACCAAAAAACTTGACTACTTTATTTATTTCTTTCCTCGAGAAAAATAATCGCGAAAATCACGTAATCTTTGGGTCGCTAGATGAGAACCTCCTCTTAACAAGCTGGTGACTAACGTTTAACCGAGTATATGATTAAGCAGTCCACGGTACCGCCATACCATGTACAGGCGAATCCAGTAGAGCAGGTTAGCCGAAAATTAAAAACAATGATTAATAGCTTCTTGGTAGAAGACCATCGCGATTAAGATGCTCACTTAAATAAACTTAGCTACGCATTAAATAGTATCGTTCACTGATCCACAATGATTGCTCTTGCTTTCCTAAATTATGGTATTAACTCCGCCCCTACGCTCCTCGTCCGCATACACCTAAAAAACCCTAATCCTATCTGTTCTCCAAACTCAGAAAAATGAGTAAAGCACGCAAACCGATTACCGACGCTTCATAACTTAATCAGAAGACACCAAGATGTAGTTACAGCTCAGAAAACTAGATATAATAACCACAATAGAAGGGACGTACGATTCTAGATAGGCATTTTGGCTAGCCGCCAGAATCACGTACTTTCATTCTAAAATTTATAGAGCCATTCAAGGTCATTCAAATTATGTCGCCAGTGGTACATATCGTCGAAGATTTAAATACGACCCGTCAGGTTAAGGCCTTTGTCAAGGATCTAAAGCTATATATTCCACCAAGGGAAAAACCTGAGATACCTTAATGTGTTTCAGATAATATAGCACTTAAATAAATGAAAATAAGGTTTTCCATATCACGTATGTTAATCTTTCAAAGTCTTTCCTTAAATGCTAGTGACTAATGGTACTATATCATATTTAACCCATTAAGTCCTGAATGGACATTTTTTCATTGCAACGTTCAACGATTGTACTTTCTGTAAAAAAAGCCTTTTAAAAAATGTCTCAATAAGCGTATCTGAGGTAGAAGTAACTAAACTTTTATAATCTTGGACTAGATTTTTCGAAAAATGGAATCGTAATAAACAATATGTGATCTTTTCCAAAAAAAACATAGAGTTTTAAACTTTCTTTTTTTTTTTCATCTCGTTTATTCATTTTGAGATCACTTTAGAATTCCTGTTTAGAGTAAAGAAGTCGCATTCTCAAGGTTTGCACTTCAAGATATGCAAATTAAAATTTTTGAAATATATGTGAGAAGATCTAAAATGGTGATTTAAACACGAAAAAATCAACGTGAACTTTGAGAATTTTTATTTGAAAATGATGGGTTTTAATTTTAATTTTAATTTTAATTAATTAAACATTCCTTAGCCGTCGATAGTAATTTTGCAGTTGCCCGGTTCATACCACATGGAGGTGGAGTACATGAAGAACCTTTTGTTTTTTTTTTTGTTTGTTCTTTGTCTTTTTATGTTGTTTTTTGTTTGGTTTTCTTTATTTTTGTTTTTCGATTTCAAAAATGTATTTTATTTGCCTTTTGCATTCTTTGATTATTTTTACGTTCAAATATAAAATACTTTCTATTTTCTGTTATGAATGTCATGAATGACATAAAACAGGAATAATAAGAGTAGGCATCGCAAATCTTGCAAGTTATTTGTATCCTTTTGCTATAATTTTCAAAATTCTTACATTTTTTTTCCCCTATTTCTAACCATTTTATGTAATTCATTTTTTTCTTTCGTGTTTTTCGCAAGGTGAAATTCAGCAATAGCTAAAGCTATCTCTTTTGATCCAATTTTTCTGTCGCTATTTGATAAATTATGAATTACAACTGCATTGGTTATCGATGATTAAATTAGACGAATAAAAATTGATCAAGTCCATCTTTTAGCTCTTATACATGGCATCAGATAACTACAATGTCTATCATGAAGATCGATACCGCCCATGTATTTATTATAGTGGGTATAGTATACAGTGCAATCGCTCTGGAAAAAGGTAAATAGAAAAATCATCTTTACTTTCTAATTCTATCGAATATCTTTTTAGTGTTAATATTGGCATTACGCCTGCGACAGTTGAAAGTAGAGAGACTGGCTTTAAATCCATCACAGTAATGTAATTCAAACCGCTTTTTTCTTCATGTTTGACAGAAAATGTACCTCTTATTGCTTTCTTGTCTATATTATTATCAATATTTACACTGTTTCTCCTTACGGTACCAGTAGCTCTCAAGCTAAGTGATTGCAAATGAATAAGTAAATCTGGGTTACAAATCAAAATCATTTAAATATAAATGATACTGCATTATTTTTATTGGAACAGCAGAAAGGAGCAGCTTTCGAAGCATTTGCATAACGACTTAAATTTCTAAGGCACAATTAGATAATTTTGCTTCTTTATTATTGAAGATGAATAAATATTAGAACCCTTGCCACAATAAATATCATAATTTAACAAATATCCTTTGACATTACAGATTCTCCACATTTTAGTTCCAAAACGCACAGGCTTGTCTTTCATAAACTAAAGGAAAATGGTTTGTTACGACACTGGGGATCAGGGTGGCGTACAAATGTAGGGGAGAGAGGCGGGCGGGTTTCTTACTATTACTAGTAAGTTTGAACATCCGATTAAAATGAACACAAAAGACACATTTATTTGTACTTAATATTAACTAATTATACAGTAATCGCGTTTTTACGCAAGCCCAGGGCGCCAGCTACAGTCGTGTAGCGCAGTTTCGTGCGCGGCAATTACGTTTGCACGGCCAGCTCACGATTATAGCGGTCGCGAGCATACAAGATGCGAAACGACAAAAATGGCGCGTAGCACGCGTCGCGGTCGCACATACACAGCCAGGAAGGATGCGGGGACGATTCGTGAAGGGATGCCTCCTAGTAACAGCCACTGCACCTCGGCACGTACCAGATATACTATAAAACTCTTGGCTACAAACAGGGCTATCCGCCGGCTCGTACACGCTCGTCTTTTTCTTTTTCAAAAGCGAAAAATGCTGAGTCGGACGACGGAGGCTAACAATCGCGACTATGGCACCGGACGGAGTGTCTACTGCTCGCTAATATCGTAACTTTTTGCTAATACGGACCCGAACCGAGCGAACGAGAAGCTCCAGCGTGGCACTTTCACGAGCGTGGATTTTAGATAATCGTTCTGCGCCGGCGCAAAGTACGTGTAAAGTACGTTACGCGACGCAGCCGCTGCGCGCGCTCAGCGCTGTCGGCAGTTGACATTACCGCGCGCCAGCAGCGCGCGTTTAGGTTATCCGCTCGTGAGTGCCAGTGTTGTTATATTTCTTCTCCGGGGCGGCAAGAATTTACCTCCGATGTCCAGGGAGTCCAGGTAAGTCGACGCGTTCCATAGTTGGTAGGCGTCGACTCATCTGTGTCTTCTCTATGGTGGATTGCGTCACTCCGTACTGCTGCAGCCACTCGGTTATCGTTTTGTTCGCAAATTCAGTCCTACTGTTCGTGAGCAACACCTTGGGACAGCCCCTTCGGTTTATTATTAAGTCGTCGAACGCCTGCATTACACTCTTCGCGACGGCTTTTCGTAACGCGCGGATTTTGATATAGCGCGTGAAGTGATCCTCAAACACTATTGCATAGCGGTGCCCTCGTTTTGACGGCGGTTTCAACCCGATCACGTCAGCGGCAACTACCGTCCACGGTCTATCAATGTATCGCTCCCCCATCAAGCCAGCTGGTGCTTGCTGCGATACCTTGTGCGCTTGGCACTCTTGGCAAGCGCGTACGTAGCGAGACGTATCGTAGTAGATACCAGGCGAGTAGTAGTAGGTGGCGAGCCGCACATACGTTTTCTCCACACCGAGATGGCTTGCCTATGGTGTATCGTAACGCTTCAAACAATGCTTTAGCGCGGCCGCCCTGCGGTAATACGAGTTTCTACGCGTCGAGATCCGGTACTAAAGGGTCAATCAGCTGACTCGACCGGTGTACATAAAGCAGCTCGTTGTCAATACGCTAATGAGAGAATATGTGCGGGCGGGTGCGAACAGCTAGCAAGCGTCGTTGATACCATTTATCGTCCGTGTGCGCGGACGGAGCTACAGCGGCGGCTTTTACGTTATTATCGAGCGCATAGGAAAGTGCATCCGGCACTTGATGCAACGCGCCTTTACGATGCACAAATTTGATGGAATATTGCTGCAGCATCGTGTTCCATCGCCCTAAGCGGCCTGCAGGGTCCTTCAAATTATGTAACTACAAAAGGCTATGATGATCGATAATCACCGTAAACTCCTCCCCTTGGAGGTAACCTTTCAACCGTTCGACGGACCAGAGCACTGCCAAGCACTCCTTTCCCGTCACGGAATAGTTGCGCTCGGCTTTGGACAGAACACGGCTTACAAAATAGATCGAGTGCTTGTGTCCGTCAACCTCTTGTGTTAGAACGCCTGCGATGGCGTAATCATTCGCGTCCGTTTGCAGCGTAAACGGGCGGGTGAGATTCGGGCGAGCTAGCACCGGCGCTTGTGTTAGAGCTTGCTTCATTTGAGTGAAGGCGAGCTGTTGTTCCTTGTTCTAATGCTAACGAATGCCTTTCCGCATTAATTGTGTAAGTGGTGCTTTATATGCTGCCAGGTTATCGATGAAACGCGAATACCATGCTACTATGCCTAAAAATCGCCTCAGCTGGCGGTCGTTCGTAGGTGCGGGGTACTCAACAGTTGGCTTTATTTTGTCGTCGTCAGACTTCAAGCCTTCTGCGTTCACGACGTAGCCTAAGTAGCGAACTTCAGCGCAGCAGAACTCAGAATTTTTTCAATTTGATTGCGAATTGCCTTCTTTATATGCCGCGAGCACTCGTTCCATCCACTGCAAGTGCTCTTGGAACGTAGAAGTGACGATAATCACGGCGTCCAAGTAGGGCAAGACGTGCGGTTCCCACTGCGGCTTGATAAGGCGGTTCATTATTCGCTAAAACGTAGCGGTGGCATTCGTTAAGCCGTACGGCATGCGCATGAATTGATAAAGTCCGCGTCCAGGGATGCAGAAAGCGGTGATCTCTTTGCTTGCGGTGTCGAGCGGGACTAGGTGATACGCCTGACTGAGATCGAGCTTAGAGATATAGCGAGCCAATCTAAGCTTGTCTAAAATATTGTCCATATTGCGGAGGGGATAAGCAGAGCGTTTAGTGACAGCATTGATGCGCCGGTAGTCAATGCAGAAACGCCACTTGACATTGGCCTTCAGTGTTATTATCGGACAGCTGCACCACGGGCTGTCGGACGGCTCAATGTTCCCTTCGGCCAGCATGCGATCGATCTTATCGTATGCAACTTGCAGCATTTTCGGCGAATATCTGCGCACATGCTGTCGAATTGGCGCAGCTCCTTGCACGTCGACGGTATGCACTGCTAAGTTGGTTAATCCTAGCGATGCGGGTGTTGGTGGGATTAAGCGGTTGAGCAGAGCATTTAGCTGCTCGTGCTCGTCGTTGGTTGCCACTACGAGTCCGCCGACGGTCGCGACTGCCGAAAAGGTCGCCGGATCGGACCCGTCGGATAGTACTAGTGCACCACACATGTAGTGTCCACCAGGTATCCGTGCCATAATCGATCTTCAATTTAAACAGCCTCTTGAAGACGATGCCCAGGATGCAATCGTATTGCAACCCATCTGCCACGAAGAGAGAAAGCGTGCGCCTTTCTCCATCGATGGAGACAGTCACATCCAGCACTCCCTGGATTGCCACTGCTCCTCCATCTGCCACGTTAATTGTATTAGCCGCAGGGCTGAGCTTGTCTTGCAACAACTTGCTCAAACCCTTTCCCAAGAACGAATGGACGGCGCTATTGTCCAGTAAGCCTTCGAGCTTCAAACCATTGAGCTCGATTTTAAAAAAATAGCCGTACCTCGCGGAGGTGCGGTTTACCTTGGATCAGCGACGGCGGCGCATCCAATGGTGCTGATGCCGGAGATTCCGTGGCGGGTCAGGATGAAGCTGCCCGCGGCATGGAGCTGTATTTCGGCTACGCGGGGACCCGCAAGCTCCTAACGAGTCCCCTGCGGTGCGTTTCTCGCCCGTGGAGATGCTCTGCATCGATTGCAGTCCCTGCGCAGTGCATTCGGTTGCCCGCATCTATAACATTTAAGGGTCTTCAGGCATTCCGCAGCCCAATGCCCTAGCTGGTTACAGCGGCGACACGGATCTCGCTGCTTACGAGCTTGCGGCGAGTTATCATGCTGGTGGTCGGCGGCATATGCCACTGCGCGCGGCGGCGCGGTGCTGCTGTTCGCGTAGTAGTTAGAATTACGCTGCCGCTGCAGGGGCACGTTAGCGAATTGCAGAAGCGGCGGTATTTCGGTCTGCGTTCCCGCCGACGACTTGGAAGCCGGGGTGCGCGTATTCGCTAGTGGACGTGGCTTTTTAGGCAAAGATCGAGCTTGCGACGGAGCCGGAGGCTTAAATTGTGACTGCCGTTGTGGAAGGCGATCCTCCGAAGCGCCCGAAGTGGCTTGAGCTGAACGTACTGGGTGCGGCGGCACGTAAGCGTTCTTGGGAAAGAACGACTCCTCGTGTGGAGGACGATAAGCCTTGTCCTGCAACTTCTTTATCTCGAACGTCTTTTCCAGACGCTGCAGCTCTACAAAATCACAAACACGGTCGCACGAAATAGCTTGCCTATATGCTGGATGGAAGTTGCAGCACGTGCAATCTAATTGTTGGGACAGTGACATCGGCGGGCGCATTTGATCGAGCAGATTGCGGAATTTGAGCGGGAACGTAGATATATCATCCTGCTGGCCTTGTGACCACCTGCCGATCTCCTGGCGCAAGCGGTCTTGTAGATTGTCGGCGCAATACTGCAACCAAAACGCGTCAACAAAATCAGCGTAAGTTTGCCAGCGGTCGTGTTTGCGGCAAAACCAGTACTATGCCTCTTCGTTGAGACCCGCCGACAAAGCTTTAACAATATCGTCGAGAGTCAAGCCGTAAGTTTCCCGACACTGATTCAGGTTGGTCAGGAATCCCTCTGGGTCTTGCTTCTGCCTCCCCTTGAAGGAAATGCGCCACTTCTCTAATATTTCGCACGTTTGCTTTTCGCGCCGAAACGTGGCATTATTAAAAATAAATTGCGTGGCGTTAATTTGCGCGTTCGAAGGCGCTAAAGCTTCCAGCGGAGGTCTTAGAGGTGCGTAGTACCTCTCCGCTCTGTGCGGCTGCTGCTGGTTAAACTCTGCGGGACGCTGAGGCGGCGGCGGTGCCAATCGATTCGGCCGTCGGACCTCCGGTGATTGTGGGTACGGTGCGTAAGCCTCTTTATCAGGAAATACTCCACAATTTATGGTAAAACGCTGAAAAGCGGGTGGCAACGGCTGCGCAGCTAAATCGTCAAACGGGGGGGGGGGGGTAGCGTGCGCTGCTTCGAAGTGCTGTACTTCGATTCTTCGCTGTCCTAACGAAGCGTCCACGGCTGGCTCCGTATACATTGCCGCGGTCCGTCGGTCGTCCGCCGGCCTCTATCTCTCAACCACGTACGTTCAGAACGGGTCCAATTCTTCGAGGGCAGCTGTAGGGCCTACCGCAGGTGGTACGCGGTAGCTGGTGGTTGCTCCTGGGGATGTACGCTCTACGGGGTCCGTCAATTTCATCGGCGAGTCTCTGCCGAGCCAGCCAATCGTCTGATGTAGCCGCGTGGACTGTACGTGAGACGGTGGAGGGGTCTCCGTCGCACAAGCTCTCTCCGGCTTGGTATCGACTATACGCACTCGCGGTGCGCAGGTATCAGGCTCGCCCTGTGACGTCCGTGCTGTTTCCGACGAGGTTTTATCTTATACGCGCGCGGCCAGCTGCGAGGAAACCGAAACGTTAGGCGCTTGCGGATGCGCAGGGGAGTTGAAGTTCGGACTTGAACTCCGCGGTATAATTCATTCCGCGTCGAGCAGCAAAAGACGGCTGTGAGTCGCGTGCTCATTCTGCGCGGGGTTTCATGGAGCGGCATTAGCTCCTAGCAGGCGACGGAGCTCATACCTTTCCAGCCGCTCTCGCACTACGTATGTATTGCAATCGATGTTGAGTCCGCATCGTTGTACGTTTTCCAACACGCGTCAATCGGTTGCGGTGTAAATAGCATACCAAATGGAACTCCTAAGAGTCTCAGTCTCCAGCGAAATCATATTACGGTTGACTGCGCGATCCGACTCCATTCTACGACAATAATAATAAAAAACTAAACCACGAGAAAACAGAAAAGTTGCAACGACGAGAGCGACGACGTGCAATAGCGACACACGGCGAATCGAAGTGACGGCGCGGAGAGCAAATATCAACGCTTAGTATAAACAGCTCAACGCAAATTCCAAAACTGGGACGAATAGCTCGAGTACGTGCTCGGTTAGCTCTGCTGAGGGAGTTGGCTTCCACCTAAACAGCTGCGCTACGCAAAACGAAAAAAAACAAACACGAATACAAAATCAATTCGAGCACACTAGCTCGCAAATCGTTGCTGAAACTTACGTTAAACTGCTGTCTGACTGCTACGGCCGAATCCACTAACTCAAGCGGAGCTGAAAACTAGAAAAAAACTAATAATTCGCTCGCATGCGTCGGCGGGGGATGCGTAATGCAACGTGCTTAATCCGGTAAATGCGCTATAGTATAGTGGGAAGAAAACGGGAGAAAGTAGTTGGGAAATGCGCGCGAGGCGAAGTTCGATTGCAGAAAAATGGCCACTATGTAAGCAAACGGTGCTATAACCGAAAATAATTCCGAGGGATACGAGACAAAATAGATTTTGCGCCAAAATGTTAAAATAAAGAAAAATATATCAATTAGATATAATTTAAATTAACAGCGTGCAACATTACGATTAATACAATTAAATATTCGCGACTGCCATTTGCAGCACGGTGCGGGGTTAGCGTGCAAAAAAAACAAAACCAAAACAGCACAAAATAATTTTTTTAGTGGTGTCAGAGTGAGCGGCGGGATATTCGTCGTCTTGTGAGACGATAAAGCGGCGACGGCGCACCTTGCCAGGAGCGAAAACACAGGCAAAAAAAAATAATTCCTCGAGAATACGGAAACCCTTAAAAAAAAAGTAGTAAATGAGAAAAAAAATTAATAATCAAAAAAAATATCAATAAAAAAAAATGAAAAAAGAAAAAAAAATATTATCTTTGGTTTACTAAGAAAACACTAAAAAAAAATATTCAAATTGACAAAAGAAGCAAGAAAAAAACGGAAAAAAAATGATTATTTGAACTGCTCCGAAGCGCCAGTCGAATATACGACGTAACTTGCGTCGTGCTAAACTCCGTAGTTCAGCCGCACATCCACTGATACGCGTCCAAGTGCGGCGCTACGCTCGCAGCTATCAAGCTGACGCCACAGCTTCACGACCTATAAGCCTTCACTCTAACACACGCGGGTGGGGATAATAATGGCAGTACGCCAGCAATAACACAAAAAAAATAATTTTTAATCTAAATCATTGACATGCAAAATAATTTTTGATTAAATATCTAGAAAAATTTTATTTGTGGGCAGCAAGCCAAGCGCAGAGATAACAACAAAGAAGAGAAAAAAAAATAATAAAAAATATTAAATTATTTATCAAAAAAAAATTGCTGATTTTATAAAAAAAAACGAGAGATTATAAAAATTTCGAAATATTCAATAATCACTAATCACTAGTTAAATTGAAAAAAAAACAAATTAAAATTTTACTTGACACTCGCAACTTACTTTTAAAACAATTTGTTTTGAAATTATCGCGAGTAGTCTTGATCTTATTGCTGGATGCTCACACTCGAATAAGCTTACCAACCCCCAACGTGACGTATACGAGCGCCAGCGCTACTGCGCGGCTGTCTCGCGTGGTCGATCAAGATGGCCGCCCACTGGCTTCCTTCCCTCCTCGTCCTCGTCCGGCTGCGTGTACTTCTACGACGTGCAAAAAATGGCGGCGAACGGTGAGTTTGAGATGCGGTATTCGCTTGCGACAGTGACTACCAATCATGCACTTTATACTTCACACTTCACTGTCTATGCTTTTATTATACACAAATTTTCTTCTGTCCTCACTCATACACACGATGCGCGATCCCGAAAATTTTTACAAATCAGCGTGATTTGTGTCGGTCTTACGTTGTCGGCGTCCATTTGTTACGCCACTGGGGATCAAGGTGGCGTACAAATGTAGGGAGAAGAAGCGAGCGGGTTTCTTACTATTACGAGTAAGTTAGAACATCCGATTAAAATAAACACAAAAGACACGTTTATTTGAACTTAATATTAACTAATTACGCAGTAATCGCGTTTTCACGCGAGCCCAGGGCGCCAGCTACACTCGTGTAGCGCGGTTTCGTGCGCGGCAATTACGTTTGCACGGCCATCTCGCGATTAGAGTGGTCGCGGGCATACAAGTCGCAAAACGAGAAAAATGGCGCGTAGCACGCGTCGCGGTCGCACACACACAGCCGAGAAGGATGCGGGGACGATTCATGAAGGGATACCTCCTGGTAACAGCCACTGCACCTCGGCACGTACCAGATATACTATAACACTCTCGGCTACAAACAGGACGATCTGCCGGCTCGTACACGCTCGACTTTTCCTTTTCGAACGCGAAAAATGCTAAGTCGGACGACGGAGGCTAAAAATCGCGACTATGGCACTGGACGGAGTGTCTACTGCTCGCTAATATCGTGACTTTTCGCTAATACGGACCCGAACGGAGTGAACGAGAAGCTCTGGCGTGGCACTTTCGCAAGCGCGGGTTTTAGATAATCGTTCTGCGCCGGCGCAACGTACGTGTAAAGTACGTTACGCGACGCAGCCGCTGCGCGCGCTCAGCGCTGTCAGCAGCCGACATTACCGCGCGCCAGCAGCGCGCGTTTAGGTTATCCGCTCGCGAGTGCCAGTGTTGTTATATTTCTTCTCCGGAGCGGCGAGAATCTACCTCCAATGTCCAAGGAGTCCAGGTAAGTCGACGCTTCCATAGCTGGTAGGCGTCGACTCATCTGTCTCTTTTCTTTCTTTTCCAGGTGCGGCAGTGCGGCGGATCAATAGCTGGCGAATCAAATGATTAGTGGTGGAGAAAGCAAAGCAGCGGTGTCGATGACAGCGATAGCCTGCCCGCAGTGGCAGTAAGGCAACGCTATTAGACAATTCCAGGTACGTAATTACTTGCACTTAAATGCGGTGCTTATGTGTCTTTGCCTGCCTCCTAACCTCCTCTTCCACTTTCCTATAATGTTGTGTGGCAGCTTGTACTTGCCTTCCAAGGTGCAGCTGCTATTATTGCTTTCTTCTTCTTTTAACTACTGTCTGGGAGGTTGCAGGTACGGGAACCACTACCAGGACAGGAAGGAGCTTAGAAAGGAATCCCTGCTGCAGTGTGTGCAAGCACTGCTATCGCCTAGCCATGGGCTCCTGAGATTAGCTCCTTGCTGGAGCCTTCACTTGAGCTCGAAGCCCCTGTACCTGGGGAAGGTAAAGTATGGACAGCCCTGCGTGGCTGTTGGTTAGGATCAGCGTGGCAGTCCTGCGAGACTGCCAATATTGTAAGAAGAGGATATAGCAGGCAACGATGAGGCGTACAAGCTGTGTATTAGCCTCGTCATGTGAATGGGTCAAAACACCACGTCACAGGTTTTTCCGTGAAATTTCACCATTATTTTATCATTGGACAAAACTCTTGAAAAAAATTTAAATTGCAAGGCGTTTTTGTTGAAAATTTTAAGAATGTTTCGTACCTTCCAAGCTCTATCATCAAGATTTTCACCTTCAGGTTTCAAAAATTTTATTATTGATTTGATCTTGAGAAATTCGTCACGACTCATCGTTATACGTACTGGAGGATGAGCCAGCAATAATAGCCATCAACAATAACCTTTTAGACCAATAGTCCGCCTGAGATTTCCTTTAGTTGAAAATCGATGTAATAATTATCCCCAAAAAAATATCTAAATCATTCAACGTCAAATTATTCCATTCCTACGAGTACTTTTAATAATATAATGCTTCAAATCAGTATTAAAAAGAAATTCAAACAACTGTATGTATGAAGAATCTCGAATTAATTTTATTTTTTCAGATAACAAATACTTATTTAGAGGATAATTTTTATATTTTTCCGACATTTACCCATACATAAGTAAAGTTAGGCTTTAATTTTAAGTGATTTTCTTTATAGTTACAATGCTTAGAACCTGTAAATAATTGATTTTCGGAATCTTAATCTTTGTATTTTGATAATCATCTGATTTAAAATCAGAAATAGAATCTTTAGAGTCATCATCCTAAGGAATAACTGAAGAATTAGAGTATTCATCTTTATACTCTTCAATTTCCATATTTTTCCCATGATTAGATCATTTTCGACGTTTAGCCAACAAATCTGACATTTTCTTTATTACTTACAAAGAAAAATATTATTAACTGTGTAACGTCGGGTTGACGTTCCAAGCGCGTTTTAAATTAACGCGAACTGCTTTTCGCCTTTATGAGCCTAAGTACTGAGACTCATGGGCTCGGGACGGCGGAGGAGTTAAAGTTGTAAGAATTTTGAGGGATAGAAATGAAATTCGGGACTGGACAACCGTATAGGCCGATGTTGGCCTATATGCTGTCCTGGAAAGGACCTACTAAGTGTTTTTCTTTGGATAGAGATATTTAGCTGATTCTGGCTAATACTATCTCTTTGGAAATGAAAGAAAAAAAAATACACAGTCTTAGATAAACTTACTTTTTATTGAATGTGAGATGAAAAGAATAAGGACGATCTTCTCTCTCTCTTTCTGTCTCTCTGTTGCTGAGGTTGACTTCTCGTCGGCTTCTTCTTCTTATTTATAAAATTAAATAGTCTGTTTGGCGTAGCTGTTTCTTAGTGGCTTCCTAGTAGTTTCCTTGTAGTTGCTTAAGATCTGCTCGTAGTGATTATTCCTTGCTTGCTTGTAGTAGTGTAACTTGTTCCTTAATAATGTTCCTCGTAGTAATATTTCCGTAGTAATATTTCCGTAATAATGTTTTGCGTAGTACGTGGGTCCTTAGTAGTGTTTTCTTCTTAGTATTTTGGGTAGTACGTGGGTCCTTAGTAGTGTTTCCTTCTTAGTATTTTGGGTAGTAAGTGGGTCCTCGAGTGCTGCCTGAGGTCTGCTGCTTGGTGATTATTTTGTGCCGTATTTAACTGCGTTGGAGAAGCTACTCAGCAAATTCCTTCTTTGGCCGGGAAATTCGGGAAGAGGCCGAGTTTTTAGGCCCCCTCTTCCTGGCGGGCTTCTCGGTTAGAGAGAGTGAGAATTAGAAAGAGAGAGAGAGATGATCCATTTTAACAGAGTTTTTACATAAGTTTATTATATACAATAAAATTAGGTTAATTTAAATTGTATGATCGTGTGCCTTTTAAGGTTTAACGCATTTTACAACAGAACGAAGTTTTTCGTCGCATTTTACATAATTAGATAAAAAATGAGTATTTAAATAATAAAGAAAAGATTGCTATGAGTGTTTTATTATTACAAAAGAGAAAATAATTGTAGAATGATAGTTTAAATAGTCATTCTTTAGAAGTTATAACTTTTAATTAATGGACTGTTGGAGGAGTACTAAAAAAAAATTATCAAATGAATATTTGCTAGTATGATTGTAAATTTATATTGAAATTTCTATTATTAATAATAATTTTAATTGCAAAATGTAATTATTAATGCAGTTTCTTTTTGTACAGTTTTGTTTATAAAAAAAAATAATGTAGCTGGTCGCGGACTATTATTCTATTCTAGTGAAATAGTAATAATTAGGATCGTTGAATGGTTAATTTAAATTAATTATTTTTTTAAATTTATATAATTAATTACTTATTTTTGTTTAATTAATTAAAAAAAAATTATTTTGAGTGTATTACAAGAATTCATGACATTCCAGATAATTGCGCGATGTTCTAAATTATGCTATAAGAAAGACTACCTTGCATGAATTTGTGTGTCGAATGTCAATGAAATTTGTATTGACTGACTTGGCGATTTAGTTATTTCCTTACTTAGAAGGAAGAATTTTATTTTATTATGACATGTGTGCAATTGTCTGTAAAAATTGCATCGTAGTAAAACTGAGTTTAACGAGAGCGGCTATTCAACTCTCGGTTTGAGCTTAGGTTGAGTTTCCCAATGGTCTACGTCAGTGGAGAGTGCGTCGAGTAGGTTGTGAAGGGGATTATTGTGTTAGTAAAGAACTTTTCGGCTAACAAAACACAAAAAAAACGGAGGTCATGCACCGACGTTACAACTGTATCAGCAAAGAGAGTGAACTTTTGATTTTACGAAACCAATGTTTTTGCTTACAATAGATATAATATAATTTATGAAAAATATTATTTTAAGCAAAAGGTATTCCAGTCAAAATATTGACGTGTAAAATTTTGCTATGAATAAGAAAGTGCAACAAGTCGTCAAAATACTTATTTTTTGAAGTTTTTTTGGGTATCTAGTCATGGATAATTACATCAATTTTGTTTAAAAATACAAGTGAATAAGAGAAAATGGAAAAATATTGTAACTAGGAAATGAGCTGTATGTACTAATAAAAGATAAAAAAATGTATTTCAAAGTAAATTTGATTATTGACTTCGGAAGGTCAAGTCAAGGTCAAGCAGTGACTGGCTAGATACTGGCTAGAAAGTACTCTTTTAACAGGAAAAGTTAAAAAACACCTACGCTTTAGCGAATTAATAGAGATCTCTGAGATTCTCGGAAAACACCCCAAAACACTCCACCCGATGCACTAACATATATAAATATAAATTACAACCAACCACCCGGAACTATTATAGATGAATTACTATCTTTAATATCGTTGTGCGTGTCTTCGACCGACTTACACGAGACTACTAGCACAGATCACAACACTCTGACTCTAAAAACTCTAATAAACAACAACTTTTAACCTTACTGAACTAAAAAAAAAATGTTATTATAAAATAGCACATCACAACAACGTCTCACCTAAAAGAGAGACAATCTAGAAGTACACTCTGTATCCAGTGACATTGAGAGCATGACATCCACAACAAGATTATTAGTTGACATCAAGGCAATAAACTTAATAAATTAAAAAAAAACAAGACTAAAAGTGGGACGACTCCTGATCATGCCTTGCAAAAACCATAAGGTAATATCTGTTAACACGACTAAGTATTTTAACAATCTTACTATACCAAATTTCAGAGCTGCCCCCGAGAATCTCAAAATCGCAATACTTCAAAGAAACCATTTTTCGCATTGCTTGGAACAGAAATATTCTTGATACCCTCGAGCTGGGATTTTCAGCCCAACTTATAACAGAAACATTTAAAGGAAGTATAATTACGGTAACTTTATACTGCGGAAAAGTGGATTTCCCTGCACCAAGAGAAAGAATAGTTATAATATAAAACTCACACGAAAGTCTGGTAGGGGAACATAAAGAAGTAAATCGAACCTATTAGAAGATCATAAAAAGACACTACTGGCCGGGCATGGAAAATGATGTTCTGGATTATATAAGAAAATGACGTGAATAAGGTAAGAAAAAGTTGAATCTAATCGAAACAAGAGATTCTATGACCATAACGGATACCACAATCGAACCTTTTGACAAAGTTTCCATCGATACTGTAAGCAAATTGAAATCGTCCCCTTGAAGCAACTACTATATACCTAATAGTGGTATCGATACCTAATTCACGATCCACCACCATAGCTAATGCGCTGGCTAAACATCTTATATTTCAATATTGTACTCCTAAATCAATATTATCAGATAAAAGAACTAGTTTTCTGTCGGATTTAATAGAAACACTTATGAAAATACACAAACTAATAGATCATTAGAAAGAAGCTATGCACTAGTAACTGAATTCATCAGGACTTCCATAGAGTCTTATAGCGACTGGGATGGACTAATACCATTTGCTGTAATCACTTATAATATAGGATGATTCATTATGAGGTTTGGTTTTTAATCTCAAATAAAAGACACAAAGTTGAATTCTATACTGAAAATTTTATTGTGAGTCAAAAGAACAATCTATGACATTTACTTTTTAAAGATTGCCTTATTTAAATGTTGACCGCGACTACGCCGTAAATGGTCTATCCTGAGGGTTAAATTTTGGACAACGCGTTCCAGCATAGCGACCCGTATCTCGCAAATGACACGAGTAATGTTGGCTTGCAAAGCGTCGGTTGAAGCTGGCTTATCCCTAAAGACCAGAGACTTCGTGTAACCACAAAGACAATAATCTAAAGGTGTGATATAACACTAGGAGGCCAATTTACTAGTCCAAAACGTGAAATCAGGTTTTCACCAAAATGATTTCTCAATAAGTCCATTCTTTCTCTTGCTGTATGCGAAGTAGCGCCGTCTTGTTGAAACCAAAGTTTACCAATACCACGGGCTTCAATTTCAGGTAGCAAAAAATCCGTTATCATGGTGCAATAGCGGTCGCCATTGACGGTTACGTTCTGACCGGACTTATTTTGAAAGAAATATAGACCGATGATTTCACCGGCCCATAAACCACATCAAACTGTGCATTTCTGTGGCTTTAGTAGTAGCTGTTGAAGCTCTTAAGTTTGTGTATCAGCCCAAATACGGCAATTCTGCTTATTGACAAATTCATTGAGCCAAAAATGCGCCTTATCACTGAACAAAATTTTGCGATAAAACAGCGGATTTTCATTGAGCTGATTCAGAGCCCATTCACCAAAAACACGACGCAAACCTACGTCGCCCAGCTTTAATTCTTGCACGGATTAAAGTTTATATGCCTTAAAACCAAGATCTTTACGTGAAATACGCCAAGCTGTCGCGTATGACAAACCAAGCTGTTGAGAACGACGCCGAATCGATTCGTCACGGTCTTCAGCCAGACTTTCAGCTACAGCCGCTATATTCTCTTCATTACGTGCTGAATGTGGTCATATCGGTCAAGTGTCATCCAATAATGTATGCTGGGTTTCGAATTTGCGGATGGTATTGGCTATAGTGGTTTCGGTAGGTCGACGATGCACACTATAAATTGCTCTAAGAGCACGGAAAACATTCCTCACAGAACGCTGATTTTCGTAATACAGCTAAACAATTGGGATTGTTGTTACGGTGTACGTCTTTCCATGATGATTTGTCAAACAACACTGAATGAAAATTACATGACAGTTTGACAGGAATCACGCGTGATCTGTAAAAAAAAGCCTATTAAAAATCAAACCTCATAATGAATCACCCTTTACTAGATTACATTCAGTTACAAGATTTCCTTGTAACAAACTAGTGTTTAGAAGAATTGCAAGATTTACTCTAAGAATATCTGACAAATAAAAGCTGAGATCGTATAATATATAATTACGTAGTTTACATCTTCACTCGACGAAATAAACCGCATCGCCAGAGATAACCAGATAATGGCTAAATTACAGTCTAAAGTCCGATATGACATTAAACGTAATGCTAAGTCGGGGACTATGTATATGAATCTCAAAGAAATAAGAATCTCTAAGTTTATAAATATTAAAATGAATCCTTAAAAATCGTTAAAATAGTGGGTGAGAATAACGCTATACTAGAGTCAGCTGATGGCAGGCGCATTAGAAAACATACTGATCAATTAAAATTAGCTTATAACTGAGAAGACTAACTCGTTTCGAGAAATCATAATAAAGCTCCTCTATTTTATCTACGTACTAATAATAAACATCGAAATTTCTTTAGCCCTTGCGAACAAAAATTTTGAAATAGAACCAATAAAAGAAAACCCAGGAATGAACTACGAATGAATGAATGTGGTACGATTAAAAGGGGCTGATTAGCAAATAACCGTTTATTTAAATACAGATTTCATGAAAGCCCACGCACCAATCGACAGCTACCAAATTCGATTCGAAGATTGTACTGCGCTCACGAAAGTTAATATCTGTCGATTTATGCTGGGCAAAGACTTGGTAGAAGCAAGACAAAATGCTATAAAACAAATACGTTTGGAGATAAAATCTAAACTATACGTCATGGAAAAATTCTTAGAGGAGCTTATAAAAATTCTAGGAAGCATAAGGTACAGAAGAATGATAACGCTGGGATTTATTGGAAGCATCAGTTAAAGTTTAATCGGGTAAGTCACTTCCGAAGAAATTGACCAGATAAATAAAAACATAGACTAGTTGTTCAAAGACCAAAAAAATTTAGTGCAATTAGTAAATGAAAGAGAACATATCATAGCTAAGTCCTCAGATGGACGATATAATACCACGAAAGCCAATCCTGCGGTCAAGTCAAGTCAAATAGAAAAAGATGTGTATCAGAAATTCTGATTTATAGTCAAGGGCAAAAACGAATTGACATTTTTTTCACTTCAACTATTTGTGCTCGTAAAATAGACGTCGCAATGCAGTATCTAATCAAAAGCGATCATCAAATGTTAAAAATCATACAAGCACGAACAGAAGAATCCTTTTTCCCGAATACAGATATATTAAAGCGGTTAACGGACGATATAGAAAAACCAAGTAGAGCACTAGAATCTCCAATACCATTTTAATATTTACGAGCAGAAGAAGTTCCGAAAATTGCCAAAGTGGATGCAGTATGCAACTACGGAAGACTACTCATTATTAATGAATCTTCCCTTAACAAAATGAATACCTTACAATTTCTACAGACTACACCCTTTATCGGTGCCACAAGCTTTTAATAATTATTCAATGGGAACAAAATACATAAAACCAAGTCACAAATATCTAATCATTAGTATTGATTAAAGATAATACATGAAAACTACGAAGATATACAGCACAGGTCCCGTAGTCATTATACCTGCATATGCTCGGCTAATGGTCCTTTGATCGAAGCTACTATACGAGAAGATGGTAAAGTACCGATGTTGTTAAGACTCAATGTATAGGTATTAAGAACTTGCGACACAACAACAACTTTCTCCTCTACTGCTCTATGGAGTTGCCTGAATGCCGACAAATCTTGGCTATACTTAGTAGGATAAAGGGAACCTTGTATAATATGCTTCAGACAATCTGACAAAAGTGTATATCTAAACAATTCGGGAATTTGAAGAATAACAACTAGCTGCAAAAAAAATCGACAAATATCTTCTTATAAATAAGGAAAACCAGCACAGCGATCCTAAATATCTATACAAACCAGAGTTATCACTCAACCGGTTAGATCACACTTGAAACTGCAATATAAAACGCACCTGTACCAGACATTAAGGGATAGAGAAGGTATGAGGAATCCTTGCACAAAATTACTCGTCATATAAAACACAGAGGGAACAAAAGAAACATTTCCAATACCCAACACTTAATATACGGTTGAGCTCTAGGATAAACCAAAATAACCGAAATGCTCATTTTTATAGCCTAGAGGTGTTGTGCCAAGAAGAGGATCCATTACTGTAACCAGATCCACCGAAAAACTGAAGTAACCTCATATACAATCCAGCACATCAACCAGCAATCAATGACCAATCCTATATGAAACACCTGTACGAAGGTGGTTCAATAAGTGCCCGTGTTAGAAATGATGACACCATTTTTTCAAAAAATTTTTTTTTATTTTTCAACATATTGCCCTTTTACAAAGATACACTTCTCCCAACGTTCCTGCCATTTTTTGAACCCCTCCAAAAAAATGGATTTGTCGAACTCTCCAAAATACGCCTATGTCTCCGATGACTTTCTCGTTTGAGTTAAATTTTTTTCCCGCAAGCCATTTATTTATGTTAGGAAACAAGAAAGAGTCGCATAGAGCCAGATCAGGTGAATACCGGGGGTGCGGCAGCAATTTATAACTCAATTCATGCAGTTAGACGGCGACAACTCCGGATAAATGTTGTGCGTTATCATGGTGAAACAGCACCTTCTCTTTCGCAAAATGCGGCCGTATCTCCTTCAATTTTTTGTCGAAGCGGTCCAATAACTCACTGTAGTATTGTTAAGTGATCGTTCTTTCTTTTTCTAAAAAATCCATAAGGATGACGCCGTTCGCATCCCAAAAAATCGTCGCCATGACCTTTCCGGCCGATGGGACCGTCTTCGCCTTTTTTGAAGCAGATTCACCGGGAAAATCTATTGTTTTGATTCTTGCCTAGTCTCTGGTGTGTAATGATGAATCCAGGTATTATCAACGGTGATACTCGACGCAAAAACTCCTTCGGATCTCGCTTAAATTGCTCCAAGCACTGCTTCGATGTTAACAGCCGCATCCGCTTGTTGTCCACCGTGAGCAATCGCAGCACCCATCGGGCCGAAAATGTTTTCATCGCCAACTTATCATGTAAAATATTAATTGCCGTTCCGGTCGACACACCTACGGCCTCTACTACTTCGCGCACTTTCGTTCGTCGATCAGCGAGAATCATGTCCTAGACTTTTTGAATGATTTCCTCGATAATCACGTCTGCCGGGCGTCCTGGTCGCTCCTCATCATAAACGGATGTTCGCCCACGTTTGAATTCGTTGAACCAATATCTAACTGTGGTCATAGATGGCGAAGTGTCCCCATAAACAGCATCCAGCTTTGCTTTTATCTCCTCGCATTTTTTCTCATTCAAAAACAAAAAGCGAATTACCGAACAATACTGCTCTTTTTCCATCTTAGCGAAAATCACGAAACACGTCTTACTCGAATGGCTGCCAAATCCAAACTAACGTATCAATCTGTCTGAAATTTGTTTTACCGTCGTTTTATAGATAGTAGCACACAAACATACAAACTTCCTTTAGGAACGCCCTCTGTCGTCAAACACGGGTACTTATTGAACCGCTCTCGTAAAAACGATCCTCAGTTCCTAGAAGATTCATAGATCAACAATGAACACGGCCATATCTTCTGCCCTACAAATAAGCACTATCTATTCAAATCCCAGATATTGATTAAGTCTTAATCTTTGGCCATAAAAGTTTCACCCATTTAATAAAAAGGAGCAAAGGCCCAACGGAAACACATACAATACGACGACTAAAACCATACCCTACAAATAAGTCCTATTTATTCGAAACCCAGACATTGATAAAATCATAATTCTCAACTTTAAATTCCAGAAAATGTACACCAGAAACTAGTCGAAGCTAGGAGGGATAAGATTGAATGTTACGAAGGATAAGCGAATTGTAGCAGGCGTTTACACGAAACTAGCTGAGGCTAGCAGGGATAAAACTGAATGCTACGGTAAGATACAACGTACATACTAACCATCTGCTAATAACAAAAAAAATGTTATAACTTACCTATATAGGAACTTATGTATTAATACTAACCCTACAAACAATTAGACTAAATTTATACATATAGTTATAAATTTAATTACATATTAACTTAGAATAGGTCAAGTTTCAAGTGTAAGCCCATGAACCACGCAACATGTCGGCTGTTTACCAGGACAGTAAACGTCTTTGAAGACGAGACGAAGTAACAAAATGTAGAATCAAGAACATTTTTTGAAATTAATTATTGCTTCTAATTCTAATTTTAACTTAATTAATTGAAAATAAATAAAAGATGACCGCGATACAACCACTATACATTTTCATATTCTATATATAAAAGTATAATGAAAAAAGCCGTAAGCTATTACGTGTACACTCTATATAATATAGTGCATTGGATTTACACGAGGCCCTTTACGGAGGATCAACTCCACACATGTAAAGAACCAAGTGAATCAATCTTACTAGCATGCACTCAAGCCACAGACAAAGAACTACTCTAAATAAAAGGAAGATCTTTTGCAAGAGTTGCGATTTTTTATAATCAAACAGGTGTGAGTTCAGGAATTACTAGAATTCGCTGTTGCTAATCAAACGAAACCCCCTGATATATCCGCAATCAAGTCTTCGTGCAAAGACAAAAGCGGATCCCAAGACAGTCGTTTTTAAATTTTGCTCTTGGACATTAATTAGAAATCGGCTGTATTATTATTAGTCTATAAATATTTCTAAATTCATGAGTTGATTACGGTTATTAATAATTTTATAATTTCATTTTGCGAGTCTCGACATTTTTGGTTTTTTTATTGTAAAATAAAATAATTATAAATTTGGAAATGGTGTTGCGTGGAGTAGTGTCTTTTGATTGAGAAAAGATAGTAATTTGTACGGACCGGCGAACATGAGTTGCACATTCCAGAACATATTATTAAAGGCCATTTTACGCAATTTATTGGACTTAAACTAATAGTTCTTGATATATCCAAAATATACTAATCCTTGGTCGTGGAGATCTCAACTTTAAAATTTCAAAAGCAAAAAATTATAGCGATGAAATCTTAATTAGATGAATTTTGGAAACCTAGCGCTTGATCTAGTCACTCGATTTGACTACAAATAAATAAGATTCAAAACAATAACATGCATTTCTGTTCATAACTTTATTTCGTCATCCAATTAATGCGATAAATATCATTTTCGATTTGCGGTACGCAAGCGGGCCTGTACAAGATGGATTAGTGATGTTCCAAATTAAAATAAATATTTAAATTTTATGATATACACGTTTTTCCGCGCTTAATAGTGACAATAAGTAAAATAGGTTGTACTTATTGTCGACTCGGTATAGAAGGAGCCCAATTCAGTGTTCGAACTACTTACTTTTGTCGGTAACTGCTTAAAAATAGTATAATCGTCATTTGGCCACTGTATATGTAAATAATTTGATAGAGCGTTACTCAGTTCTCACCACGATAAAGTGAACAGTAACAGATAACCGGTTTCTTTTTTTTTTTTTTTTTTTGTGTTTACTTTTTTGTTATTTTTGGATCTTTTTTTAAGAAAGGGGTTTCCTATTATTCATAAATACAACATGTTATATATTATATGTTTCATATTTTTTTTGTTTTCATCGTTTTACTTAAAGAACTTTTTCAACTTGTTTTCTTATTCATTTGTCTTATTATTTTATACAAATTATTTTTTTGGGTGTGCAGATTCATAACAATTTTTGCAAAAATATAAATTATATGACTTGAAAATCTTCTTAGCTCTTGCAAAACATTGTTTTTTGAAACAGTTTTTTTTCTAAGAGTTTGTTTAATTTAATAAGATTTTATGACAGATAATGTTTTCCTTGTTAAATACCTTTAAGCAATATCCATGCAAACATCTTTAGTCCCAATTTTTTTACTTTCATTTGCAATACTGTACAATGCAGTAGCATTAGGGATTGCCATTTAGATGCTTCTGATATATTGGGTGTACAACTTTGCTTCCGCCGTTTTGCAATAGGTGGCTGTAGTGGTAAGTGGTAGTTGAAATAAATAGATCATAGATGTCATACAATAAGCTTAGGTATTTGTAAACATAACGCCATCGAAATATTAGTCGATTTGCGTCTGCATCGTAACGTTATTCTCGATTAAACATATCAGCTTACGAGCCAAATTCTCGTCATTTGCGGAAGGTTTTAATTTTCTGCTTTAATATGAAGAAATCTGCGAATGAGGCTCATCGAATGCTCTCAACTACCTATAGTGAGGCCGCTTATAGTGAAAGAACGTGCCGAGAGTGGTTTCAACGCTTCAAGAACGGCGATTTTAACGTCGAAGACCAGCATGGCGGTGGAAGAAAGAAGGTTTTCGAAGATGCAGAATTGGAGGCATTACTTGATCAAGACTTGTGTCAAATGCAACAAGAATTGGCAGGCTCATTAAAAGTGACGCAACAAGCCATTTCAAAACGCCTGAGAGTCATGGGAATGATTCAGAAACAAGGAAATTGGGTGCCGTACGAATTGAAGCCGAGAGATGTTGAATGGCGTTTGTGTGTTTGTGAACAGCTGCTTGCAAGGCAAAGACGGAAGGGATTTCTGCATCGCATTGTGACTAGGGACGAAAAATTGGTTCACTACGATAATCCCAAGAGCAGAAAATCATGGGAATATCTCGGCCATGCTTCCACGTCGACGGCCAAACCGAATATTCACGGTTCCAAGGTCATGCTCAGTATTGTTGTTAAAACCGACTGAAACAATCACAGGCGGTCGTTATCGAACGCAATTAATGCGTTTGAGCCGAGCATTGAAAGACAAACGGCCGCAATACAACGAGAGACATGATAAAGTGATTTTACAGCATGACAATGCTCGACCCCATGTTGCGAAAGTGGTCAAGACATACTTGGAAACTTTAAAATAGGAAGTCCTACCCCATGCGCCGTATTCTCCAGACGTTGCTCCCTCGGACTATCACTTGTTTTAATCAATGGCACACGGCCTGGCTGACCAGCACTTCCGGTCTTATGAAGAAGTAAAAATTGGATCAATTCGTAGATCGATTCAAAAGATGACCAGTTTTTTCAACGCGAGATTAGTATGCTGCCCGAAAGATGGGGGAAAGTAGTGGCCAGCGATGGACAATACTTTGAATCATAAATGTATAACCAGTTTTTTACAATAAAGCCTCAAATTTCGGAAAAAAACGGTGGAAGCAAAGTTGTACACCCAATAAATGATCCAAGTTCATTTTTCCGATTAATATAAAGGCAAAACTTTATTACAAAATTGGTCACCTAACTTTTAGAAACTCTACTGACTTTTTCTTTTTTTCAGTTTTAATGTCTTTTAACAGCAGTAGTAGGATTTACACCAGCAGCAGTAGACAATATTGAAACAAGCTTAGAGTCTATAACAGTAATAAAATTCGTATCACTGTTTTTATCATACATTACATAATAAATTCCATGTTTATCCTTTTTGTATCAATATTAGGATTAACTGGTATTTTGTTCTGCTAACAGTCCCTGTGCATTGTAATCTAAATTTTTTCAAATGGATCCGACGATCTACAGAACAAAATAAATTATCAAAATAAACATGATAGTCTTGTAAATTACGTGAACTTGTAAGAGATAAAAACTGATGCAACGTCTGAAGTACAACGTAACTACCATAAGAAATTTTAGGTAAAATATTACATTTGACAATTTTTCCACAATTTATATCCAAATCAAACATATCTATTAGCACTAGCCAATCCCAACAGTTTTATACCGAATCTAATTGGTTTAGATTTGATAAATTGTTTTAAAGAACATCGTCCAAAATATTTTATCGTCATTTCGTCGATCGATGCTGTTGAAAAAAAACCAAACTGCATAATATTTTTTTTGAATATTTAAAAAAGGTCTTAACCGCCAAATTTTGTTCTCCTTATTTTCATTATCAGGTTTATGTAGTTTTATTTTAGATTTAATTAATTTAAATTTTTTTATACCCATGCATGAGGCTACTTGTTGAGCACATAAAAATTAATTTCAAGACCAATAGTCTCGTTTACCCAATCTCTTGTTGAAACTACTAAAAACTAAAATCCCAATAGATTTGTTTAAGTCATCCAGAAAAAGTATGATGTAGTACAGTCAATAATATGATTTTTAAGTTCAAAGGAATAGAAAAATTGAAAAATTTCATTTCAAGAACTATCGAATATTTTTTTACAATCGTTATTTTTTTAGAATATTTTATTTTCTAAAGACTCATTATACTTTGTTTTACCACCAACTCGTTCATAAACATGATTTTTCTCAAATTTTTTTTGAGGATCGGTGTACGAATCTATAACTGTTTTCAGAATTATTTTTTGATTCCAGACAAGAATCAGATCTGCCAAAATAATCATCATCTGGTATTACAGAAAAATTATAATAATTCTCAGATTTCACGATTTCAAATTCAACTTGGCGAAGTCTTTTTCTATAACTATGATTATTTCTTTTAGGTATTGTTAAAAAAGCCTTTACAATAATAGTATAACAAAAGCTAATTCAAACTTAATTTATCGTGGATAAATATATTTTGTAACGTGCAATGTAAAAGTCTTTAGAAATTTTATACAATCAAATTTTATTATTTTATTTTTTAATATGAAATCAGAAAAGTATATTATTGTAGTTTAAAAGGACAGAACATTATTTAACTTTTTACAAAAAAAAAATCTTTAGCAAATTTAAAATTGACAAAAGAATAAGAAGTTTCTACGGTTAAATCGTACAACGTTATACTAGGTTGTTCAAACAGTTTTGAAAGCGGAAATGAAGATACTTTTTTTTGTTGGTGAAATCACTTTTATTGCTCACTACAACATATTACAAAATTAAAAAAATCAGTGAGATACACCTGGGGTAGTTTCCTTCTTAGTCACCTGTTGTCTGCAATATTAAAAGATTAACTATCAAAAAGCTTTAGAACCCAAAGACCAAATCGCTGACTTAAAAAAACATAGCGTAAACCTAGAACTAGCATCGATTACACCGATAAAGGCAAAAGAAAAATGAAGATACATTATCATAAAAATGAAAATACATTATTAAGTTCATACATAACGTAAATTAAATTCTGTGCAAAAAAACCACGAAAAAAAGCAAATTTACAAAAGTCAAGTTCGGTGTCTATGCCAACCACACATGCATAAAGAGCTGAGTAACTCGACTCCTGCCGGCACGTATACTAGAGTTTACCGAGGAATTGGCATTTTTATTCCACGTCAATGTTGGGCAAGCAATAAAAAAATCCCACGTTGGGTTCGCGAGAGAGGCATGTGCAGGTAGATAATCGAGCCACAGGATAGTTCTGATCGAGAAGCCGTAGTCTAATTTTACTTTTTTCACTGAGCTCTTTCAGTAGCTTTTCTACTAACTCTGTGAGTATTCTTATGTTCGAGCGTGTTTTCTCTTGTTCCCTCGGCCTGTTACCGTCGAAATTTTCGGTTTACTTGTCGTTGTAGACCAAGCTGTTTCCGCGTTGTGATTCCGGTAGGCTACTTCTGGTAACAAGAATGATTCTGGAGGTGATGGTGGACAGAAATTCTTTTCTGCCTCCAGGGTTAGTTCAATATCTATTGCTAACTCTAGCAGAGTGTCGATGTTATCGAAGTCTGCTCTTCGAATTAGCTTTCATAATTCTGACTTCATGTTCCTATGCAGCATGTATAGCTGTTGCTCTTCTGTTGATATGGGATCTTGTCTGCGCATTATCGACGTCAGACAAGTCACGAATAGGTTCGTGCTCGCCTTACGTTCGGCTTTTGGCCTCATCTGCCAGCCTTTGCTGGAATTTATGGTTTTCACCGTACCAGTGGCGAACTACGGCTGCAAACTTCGTCTACGTCGTCCAACGGTGTTTGTTATTGCGGTACCATGCTCCTACTCTACCGACAAAGAGCTCTGATAGCGAGTCTAGTATCCCACTCTCGGAGAGGTGTGCTAATGTCCAACAATCTTCGACTCGATTGAGGAAGGCATCAATACTCTGGCCCTGAGTGCTGGAGGATTTTACACCCCATTTCCGGGCTGTTTGTCCATCGTCTCACCTTGATACATCGGCGTTAGTTGCTCTCCTTGGGTTCTGTATGTCGTTTATTTCCGTTGCGCAGTTCCTCTCATCTCCGGAGATTCTCGGTTTACACTGCCTTCGAGCTAATCCTCTTTTCAGGACTACATTGTTTTTGGAAAGAGTGTGTTTGGTTAGTTGTCTTGCCTCAGGCAAGTTTTTTCACCGCCCGTTTCTTCTTCTATCTGCTCGTGAAGGTATCTCGAAACTGCACGTGGGCGCTTTTCGGAGATTCTGTTTCCAACCTCGTGCCAGACATCGGTTGTGCACGTTGTTCTAGCCTCTTTATCGCAGCTGACAGTTCTTCGTATCGGACGATTATCAGCGCCATATACCGGGCAATTTCTACGGAGAACGGTATGGTTGCGCCTCCTGGTACCTGTATATTTATGACTTGTCACCGTTCTGCTTCGACATTTGCGATATTGCCGGTATTTATTTCGTTTAAATTTTCGCGTGCGTTCGAGTCTCTCTCTTACACTTTTATAAGCCTGGCAAGGAAGAATTTGACCATACTCATGGCCAAATTGTTTTTTACTCGCTAATTCCTTTTTAGCAACTCTAAATGATGTTTACTCTCTCTTTGCGACGAGTTTGCGCATGGTTGGCCTTCTGTCTCTTCTCATTGCGCTTTTTCGAGGAGACATATGCAATCTAAGCCTCTGCTCTCATGCAGTCAGCTCATTTTCTTCTTCTATTGTGTAGAAGTCTTCTGGCTCATACTCTCTCATGAACCATCTTGTCAGCCTATCTAGCTGTGTAAACTTGGAGCCTGTCGTCTTGAGCCCTAGGAACGACATATGGGCCTCTCTCTTGATTTGTAAGGGAAGTCCTCCAGTTTTTTATTGCTTTGCCGATCTGCAACGTCATACTTCGCTATATGATACAAGGTAGTGGATTGTGGTGTTTGGAATATCTAGCGACGCGCTTTCGCCTAAGCCCTATAGCGCACTCAAGCATAAAATATAATATTCACGTAAAGAAATATAATCTAATATTGCATTCACCACAATTAGTAAATGCAGGAGTGCACGAAACACTCGAATTTACTTTCTTTAAATAATAAAAAAAAAAGAGGAGGTAGACTACTGACTGCCTTTCTGCGTAGTTTCACAATCGCTTACTCTCTACACGTAAGTTGCCTGCTTGGTGCCATCGCTACACCAAGAGTTTGCAGGCCGCACTCACCTGAATATCTAAATGAATCCTAACCCTCAGCGCACGATTTTACTTTGCTGTGGGGTGTTGGACAGTCACGGTGACTCCTAGGCTTAGTGCATCTTTATGCACTTTACGTCCTCAATTTTCTGAGAAAATTGAATTTTCGAATTCTGTAATAAATTTGCTAATCTTCTTCGTAACAGTTAGAATTTGGCTTGCTTGTTTTCCCACACGTTCACGGGTGCCAGTTGTAACGAGGTGATTTTACGCTTATTGTGCAAAAGATATAGTAATAACTCGGTCAAGAAATTGGCGTCTCGACCGGGTAAATTCTCGCGAGGAGACCGCTTTTATCTCGATGAGACTGACGTTGGAAGCGGACGTTATCCGCCAGTGCTATGGTAACCTCGTGCTATGTCAGCGGCTCTCGAAACAAGGCGATCCGTGGATCTGTGGTCTGTTTCCCTTGCGCAGTTAAAGGCTAGAGCGAGTCCCCTTTTGCTGCGAACCATTCATCGAGCTATTTTTTGACATCTTGATAGGAATCAAAGCGCTGCTCAGTAAGTGCGTGACCCATCGATGCAAACATGTGGTAATCAGAAGGAGCCAAATTTGGTGAGTAAGCCGCATGAGGCAGAACTTCCCAGTTGAGTGCTTCCAATGTGTCGCGAACCGGTTTTGCCATATGAGATGGAGCATTGTCATGGAGAAGAATTACTTTGTATAGCCTCTTTTGCTATTCTGGCTTTCTTTCAAGCAGCAAACGGTTTAAATCGGTTAATTGTTGTTTGTAACGTATAGTATTATATTAACCGTTCTCCTAGGTGTTAATAGCTCATAATAGACCACGCCCCTCTGGTCTCACCAAACACAGAGCATCGTCTTTCGGCCAAAACGATTTCGTCTTGCGGTCGATGTGGATGGTGCTCCTGGGTCTACCCATGATTTCTGGCGTTTGGGATTTTTGAAATAAATCCACTTTTCATCCCCTGTTACTATTCTATGCAAAAACAACTTCCTTTTGTACAGAGCGAGCAAAATTTTATATGCGATTTTGTGATTTTTAAGTTTCCTGTCATTCAACTCATGTGGTACCCATCTACCGCTCTTCTGAATTTTCCCCATCGCTCGTAGGCGATTGAAAACAGCTTGTTGGGAAACTCCTAATTGCTGTGCGAGTTGTTTTTGTGTTTGCGAATCATCTTGGTCCAACAATGCTTGCAAATCCATATCTTCGAATTTTTTTGGCGGTTTCCATGTTTCTTGTCTGCAACGTCGAAATCACCTTTTTTGAGACGCTGAAACCATCGTTTACATGTATCTTGTGATGGAGCATATTTACCATAAACTTCTTGTAGTAACCAGAAGGATTCAGCAGCAGTTTTCTTTAAATGAAAACAAAAAATTAATGCTGTCCGCGAAAGCTCTATGTTCGGTATACATTTTGACATATTAAACACAACTATACAATACGATGCACACCTTTTTCAATCAAACACTAATGTGCGTCTGAACTTGTTGATGACACAACAAAATGGTGCAGTCTCAAATCATAGCAGCTTAAACTGCACTAGAACAAAATCTGTTGTCTAAAATCCGCATTTCGTACTTGTACACCTAGTATATATATATATATATATATATATATATATATATATATATATATATATATATATATATATATATATATATATATATATATATACATATATGTATATAAAATAATAGAAGAGTACAAATTTTTTACAAACAAACTTTTAAGAAAATATATAATAACGTTTATAAAAACAAAGAAGATGATGTTTGTAAACAAAAATTTTTTTTAAAATATTTAAATATATACTAGGTTGTTCAAAAAGTTTTGAAACCGGAAATAAAGATACTTTTTTTTGTTGGTGAAATCACTTTTATTGCTTAGTATAATCTCCCATCGGTTCAATACACTTGGTCCAAAGGTCTTTCAACTAGTTTATCCCATCATAGAAGTGACTTTCTGCTATGCCTGTAAAATACTCCTTTACGACGGTTATAACCTCTTCGTTTGATGAAAAATGCTTCCCCCATTTCTTGAGGTGTGGAAACAGCCAGAAGTCAGAGGGAGCTGAATCAGGTGAATAAGGTGGATGCTGCAACAATTCGTACTTTAATTTGGTTATTTTAGTGATGGTTTTTTGAGGTGTGTGAGCGGGTGCATTGTCGTGATGAAAAATGATTTGTTTCTTGTGCAAACCGGGTCTTTTTTCACTAATTTTTTCATCCAATTGGTCCAAAAGGTTACAATAATATTTAGAATTTATTGTTTTGCCAGTTTGGAGATAATTCACCAACAAAATCCCTTTTGTATCCCAAAAAACTGACGCTAACACCTTCTTCGCCGATTTCTGGACACGAACTCGCTTCGGTGCCGAAGTGCCTGGTTGATACCACTCTTTAGCCTCTTGTTTTGATTTAGGGTTATGATGGTAGATCCAAGTCTCATCCATAGTGATAAATCGACGCAAAAAATCCTTTTTATCCTTTCGGAAACGCTCCAAATGTTGCTCAGAAAGTCGCATTCGAACGTGTTTTTGTTCCATTGTGAGCGAATGCGGCACCCATTGTGCACAGAGCTTTCTGAAACCCAAAACTTCATTTAAAATATGACTCACACTGCCTAATGAGATGTCTAGGGCCTCTGCTAAATCTCTCTCGGTCAATCGACGATTTTCCAAAACCATATCCTGTACTTTTGCTATAAATGCTGGTGTTGATGCACTTTTTGGACGTCCTGAGCGTGGATCGTCTTTAACGCTTTTTCGACCATGTCTAAACTCTAAAACCCATCGATGCATGGTTGGAAATAAAGGAGCAGATTCCTTTAACACTTTCACTATTTTTGTATAAATTTCCGTTGCTGATAAACCTTCCAAAACAAAGAATTTTATCACTGCACGATATTCTGTTTTTCATTGTAAAAAAAAATACACTGACACGTCAACTTCAAATGGCTTGTAAACAAACAATGAATTGACAGAGTAGAATGAAACTTTGGGTATGTTTATATGAAAGATTAAATATTAAAATGGCGTAAAAATTTTGGTTCTTCTACTGCTCTATAGATGTCGCTTTCAAAACTTTTTGAACAACCTAGTATTGTCAAATAAATTGATGTTACAATATATATGACGTATAGAACAATGTTAATGTTTACACATACACAGTATGTCGGAAAAGTTCCCGAACTTATGAAATAAAAAATCGAAAATTGCATCTAAAGAAATTTATTCCAGTTAACTTTCAACATAGTCCCCTTGCCTAGATATACACTTATTTGAGCCCTCCATGAGTGATTCGAAGGCTCTCTGGTACTCCTCTGAAGTTATCGCTGTGAGACGCACGGTGCAAGCCGCTTGAATGCTCGGTACATCTTCAAAAAATCGTCCTTTCAAGGCCATTTTTAGCTTGAGAAATGGGAAAAAGTCGGCTGGAGCTGGATCTGGTAAGTATGGGGCCTGATTGATACGTGGGATCTGATTTTTGGCGAGATAACGCTTTACAATGTTCGAAGAATGAGCAGGCGCATTGTCATCCAGCAAACTCCACGATCCCAGTTCCTTGTACTCGGGCCTGATGCGATTAATCCGGCGCTTCAGACGTTTTAACACCTCTACGTAATACGCAGCATTTACGGTGGTGTTTGGGGGCACAAATTCTTTGTGTATTAGGCCTTTGGAGTCGAAGTAAGTGATGAGCATCGTCTTTACCCGTGATTTTTGTTGGCGCACTTTTTGAGGCCTCGCACGGCCCGGACCAAGCCAAGCGGATGACTGGCGCTTCGTGAAAGGATCGTATTGAAAGCACCAAGTCTCGTCTCCAGTCACAATTGAGGTTAGGAAGCCCGGAGTGGTGTCGCAAGTCTCGATAAAATCTTGACAACATTGGATGCGAGTTTCTTTCTGCTCTGGTGTGAGAAAGTGCGGAACAAATCGAGAGCAGACCTTCCTGCGGTTCATTTTTTCTTTTAAGATCAACGCGACGCTATCCTTGCTCATGTTCAGTTCGTCTGCCAACATTCTTAGAGACATGTGACAATCCTGCTTTAGTAGCGCGCCCACGCAAGCCTCGTTTTCGTCGGTAACAGCTGTTGACGGCCGGCCGCTTCTCTCGTCATCTTCTAACGACTCTCTACCCTTCTTGAACCGACTGAACCACGTGTAAACAGTTGTACGCGACACTACACCTTCACCGTAAGCCGAATCGATCATTTTTTTTGTTTCCACGAAAGTTTTTCTAACTTGATAGCAGAATTTAATTGCGCCACGATGTTCAAATTTCTCATCCATCGTAGAGCTTGCACCGGGGTACTAAACACACGTTCACTCAAGCACGTCTATCTCGGCAACTAATGAACGAATACTGGTGAAAAAATTCTCAGACAACCCAGAGGGATGTAGCAACATAGTACTGGTGTCGTCCAAGAGGTGGCGCTACTCGTACAAGCGCTACAGAATAAGTTCGGGAACTTTTCCGACATACTGTGTATATGCCATACAATTACAAACAGTTGACACTAATAAATATAAAATTCTTTTTGTAACAAAAAATATATATGTACGAGTACAATAAATAGATACGAGGGTGGGATGAAAAGTTTCTGGCCTGATAAAGAAATGATGATGATACAAGATTTATTCTTTGCCAAGTGAAGTCGTTTATTTTTCACTTTGTCGTTTAAATGCTGCAATAACTCAGTATAGTATTTACCAGTGATGGTTTTACTCTTTTCAAGGTAATCAATGAAAATAATTCCTTCATCATCCCAAAAAATAGTTGCCATAACCTTATTCGCCAATAAAATTGGTTTTTCCCTCTTTAAAGTTGGTTCACCTGGTCCAATCCATTCCTTGGACTGTTGTTTACTTCCAGAAGTGTAGTAGTGAATCCAAGTTTCATCATAAATCATTTATACAAATACAAAACGACGCGAATATTTGCTACGGTTTCGCTTGTACAGCGCCAAATTTTTAATTGAAACAGTTTTTTGGGTGAATTGTCGATTGACCGTTAGCAAACGCGGCACCTACCTAGCACAGAGCTTCTCCATCCTCAAATGTTCATATAAAATATGTTATAGAGTACAATTTCAGGTGACATCTTAGTAGCCTCGGCTATTTTCTCTACTCTTAATCTGCGGTTCTTCATCACTGTTTTATAGATTTTTATAATCATTTATGAGTTGTAACCTCAACAGGGCGTTCTTAACGTGGTTCGGCAGAAGTGCTCGTGCGACCCTACTTAAATTCAGAAACCCACTGTTTGACTGTTAAATGTGATTGTGAAGAGTCTTTTAGTGTGGAATTAAGCTTTTCTTTAATTTGCAATGGTGTAAGGTTTATTCAATAGAAGTATTTGATGACCGCACGCTTCTCTATTTTTCTCGGTTTTATATAAGCAATTGAGGCGTATTGTTTAATCAGATCTCAGATGTACACTAACAGAGAAATCGATCTGACAATTTATGTATAAGCTGGTAAGATATTGGGCTACAAAATACAAGCCAAACACTTGACCTGCTGGCACCACCTTTAGAAAAAGCGGGTAACTTTTCACCTCACCCTGGTAAAAATACGCACAAAAACGCCAACATTTACTCAAAAATACGGAAACAAGCACAAGCACACTGCGTCGATCTGCATTGATTATTTTAATAAGGACAATGTCGCTTTCTGACGACGTAGAACAAATCACACCTGCATCGCTAACTTCTGTTTCCTCCTGGTGAGAAGGAAAAGGGAAGAGAAGCTGAAAAAATTAAGAAATAAATCAATTAGAAATAAAAACTGTTTTTTTATCTTTTTTGAAATAAGGGAAACATACACCTTCACTCGAGTTTGATAGGAATTCCATTTAGTGGACAAAGGCTGCACTTCTTGACAGAGGTAAAAAATGGAAGCAGTAGAAAAAGCCTACAAAAAAAGAAAAGAGGAAAGAGAAAAAAAAAATAATAAATAAATAAATGAATAAATGAATGAATGAATGAATGAATGGATGGACGGATGGATGGATGGATGGATGGATGGATGGACAGATGGACGGACGGATGGATGGATGGATGGATGGATGGATAAATGGATGGATGGATGGATGGATTGATGGATGGAATGATGGATGGATGGATGGATGGATGGATGGATGGATGGATGGATGGATGGATGGATGGATGGATGGATGGATGGATGGATGGATGGATGGATGGATGGATGGATGGATGGATGGATGGATGGATGGATGGATGGATGGGTGGATGGATGGATGGATGGATGGATAAATGGATGGATGGATGGATGGATGGATGGATGGAATTATGGATGGCTGGATGGATAGATGGATGGATGGATGGATGGATGGATGGATGGATGGATGGATGGATGGATGGATGGATGGATGGACGGATGGATGGATGGATGGATGGATGGATGGATGGATGGATGGATAGATGGATGGATGGATGGATGGATGGATGGATGGATGGATGGATGGATGAATAAATAAATAAATAATTTAAAATATACAAAGAAAATGATAAAAAACGAATAAAATAAATTCTTTACCCCTCAGGCGAGTTTCCTCAAACCTTGAAAGTCAGCGACAGCCTGAAAAAAAAAATTGACTGTAGTATGGGCTTGAGCACGGAGTATGGTGCTAACAGAGTAGCGATTCTGCAGCGCAAGAGCAAAGCGCAGACGCAGCAAAGCGAATAGAGCGGCGTCTTGCACTATCGTTTTGCTGCGCAAAGTGTACCTCGGCGCATTTACGAGTGAATTTTTCAACAACTTCAAATACTTCACGGTACAATCGCGCGAGCAATGACAAAAAATTATTTAATATGCACTTATATAATAATAAAATACTATAATCTATCTTTTTCGCACTTTTTAAAAAGACTGTTTCCGCGAACTCCCGGAATAGCTTTTATATTTTTCATGTTACTTTATTTTATTTAATATAAAGTAATTTTGTTTCTGATTTAACAAAGGATCACGCACACAATACATGGGATTTTGGGCACCCATCGAATTAATTGAAACCAATTTTTTTTGATAGTTTGTATACTTATGATAAGAAGTCCTTATAGGCACAACCCCCGATAATAACTACTAGAGACATTAGTAGGGCTTGTTAGATGCTAAGATCTAAGGGACAGAAAGCTGTAAAAAGGCCGAATGTATATTAAACCACAGGTAGGATAATCCACCTATACCAGGAAACAGCGAGTTTAGATACTTATTTTTCTTAAATTAATTAATTCCCACACCGCAAGCAGTTAACCCTTTAAAATAATTCTTATGAAGCCACAAGCGGGCTAATTCACCTACCCTTTAATCGGTTTAACCCCTATCTAGCTACCCCCTAACCCTTAGAAACTACTCCTATTGAACTATGGCAGACTAAAGCTCCTAACCCTGAGGGCCATATTTAATTATATCAAGAAAAATAAGCGACTAAATTCGCTATTTAAAGGGTTAAAAGGGTTGGTCTGCTTGTAATTTGATAGAGATAATTTTTAGGGGTTGAATGGGTTAGGGGGTAGGTGGATTAGCCTGCTTATAGTATGGAGTTCAATTATTTAAAAAAAAATAAGCGGCTTAACTCGCTGTTTCCAGGATAAGGTGAGTTAGCATGCTAGTAATTTAATATACCTTCGGCCTTTTTTACGCCTTTTTAACCCTCAAATCTTAGCATCTTACCAACTCTATCAACCTCCCTAAAAAGTATTTTCTGGGGTTGTACCTTTGAGAATTTTTTATCAGAAATGTAAGAATTATCGTATTGAGAAAAGCTGGTTTTAACCAATTTAACGGCTGACAAAAATCCCATGTATTGTGTGCGTGGCCCTTTTCAAATTTTCATAGCAGAGAATATGACAAAATTTTAGTTTTTTTTTTTCTTTTAACAGGGGACAGTACCATTATAGAGCAAAATATTACACAAATGTTTGTCTTTAAATAACAAATAATACTCATTTTGTTTTACAAGAAAGTTAGAAACAGTTTCTGAGAAATTAATATTTTTTTAGGCAAAATTTGAGATAGTTTTCACCTTATACGTAGCTGCATTAGTACGTAAAAAAAAAAAAAAAAAATACGTATCGAATATTTTTGTATGTTCTATAACATATCACTGAATGGGAAAAATCGGTGAGGTACATCAGGGAATGTTTCTTTGTGAGACATTTCTTTCTGATGTTGACTTTGGTGTTGAGTTATCATATTGTATTGTTGGCTATCACTTTAATTGTATCGATCGCCTAAATAAAGGTAGAGGCAATGTTGCTGTTTACAATAACAGAAAATTTAATCCATTTATTCTTTTTTCAGGTGTTTAATCAATCTTTTATATCCAATCATGAAAGTTTTCACCTTTAAGGCTTAAGGCCACTCAAGGATTTTTCAAAAGTCGTTTTTTTTTTGTTTTAAATGGTTTCTTAAAACAACAAAAATGATATACCAAAAGATTATGACCGAGAAATATCTCTAAGTATAATACTTATTTTTCTAAGTATAGTGCAAGGCTGGCAGGTAGGCAGGGAGCCTCTATTGGCCGGAACAAATGGTGCTTATGGCAAAATATTTTCGTTTTGTCACTTACGCTACGCTTTAAAAACTTCTTTCTCTTGAGATTTCTCCCTCGCGTAGAACCTTTCTTTAAACATTTGATTATGAGGATGAATCAAATATAAACGGTAATTTCTTTTTATACATTTATTGAATAATATTACACACAAACCATATCGTCAACATTTGTTAATTTAGTCTCCTGCGTTGTCTACACACTTTTGCCACTGTTTTGAAAGCTTGAATATTGCTGGTTCATAAAAAGTTTTAGGACAAGTTGTTAGCCAATTGCGCACGTGCTCCATGACTTCTTCATTGCTTTTGAATCGTTTTCCTCCAAGTGATTATCTTAGGAGCGCGAACAAAAAGTAGTCACAGGGGGACAAGTCTGGAGTATGAGGAGGGTGTTTGAGTGTTTTCCAGCACATTTCTTTTAGTTTCTCCCTTGTCAAAGCCGCAGTGTGCGGCCTAGCGTTGTCATAGAAAAGGATAAACTATCTAATGGGCATACTGCGTCCATCGGCTACGATCATTTGTTTCTCGCAATCTTTCGTCTTTTTTGACACTTACTTTCCATGAAAATAAAGTTGTTTGCACTTACGCGAATTCTAAATTTGTTTTTATTATTTACATATGTAACAAGACTACATCGATCACACTTCAACACATTTAAATCATTATTTACACAAATGATATCATTTTTAAGGGTTTTGTATGCTCTCGGGCTTTTTATTTATTTTTATAAGCTAATTTAATAAATTTAATTTATATTTTCAATTTCAATTCAGCGTATATTTATTTTTTACCTAATCTCAATTAACCATGGGATCTTCTTTATGTTGAAGCAGGTTTCGACCGTACATTAAGTTTAATCTTTTTAACATCCTTACAGAAGATAAATTAAAAAGGATTAAAAAATACTTCAGCCTTTTATTTTTTCTTTGTACGAAATTAATTTTGCATTCGCTTTTAAACATTACTGCTGTCCAGGTTAGTGCCGGTACATAGCCGCTTCAACCGCCTGTCACCGCCGCCGTATACCATCTGTCGTTGCTGTGTCACCATCGCTGTACCTAAAAAAAAGCAAAAGTTTATACATATGTATATATAAATTCATGCCTCACCAACCATGGAATGAACCGACTTACTTGGATCGAAGATGCCACTTTTTCGCCATCCCCAGGAACACCGAAAAGGCAACATAGACATACATTTAATCAAAAACGAATACTGCAAGCGCATGGTAGTATCAATTGTCGATAATGCTGAGCGTTGAGCAGTTGCAAAACATCCATCTTAAAATTGTGCTTGCAAGCGTACTGTATCAGGTTAACTTGGACACTCTATTTGGATTCGCTTAGCAATTAAGTGACGCCGCAGCCTGTATCTTATTGTCCGTGGTTAAAACATAAATACACTATACTTTATGTTCGATGCATTTATATAATCTAGTTATTGATAAATGCAACCTCGTACAGTTTTGTGGCAAAGAATTCTTTTGCGGTGGATAATTTCTGTAAAGTTTTTGTCCATCCTTGTTTTTTTCTGTTTAGTCGTATGCGCGACCGCGACGCGCAGCGTGCAACGAATCTTCTAGTAATCTTTAAATCACGAACTAGTTAATGCTAATGTGACTGCTCACAAGCATATATGTGCTACAATCTTTTGTAGCTAGTACCTTAGGCTTACAATAATTGTATCAGTTTTAAGAATTAAATCTCTTATATTTTATATTCAGTTTAATTGTGCTTCTTCTATAATATTATTTTTATATTATACATGTCCATTTGAACATGGCCCTAACCATTAGCGGCATTATAATTGATATATTTATCCTTATTATACTCAATTTTAAATGTTACATTAATTGCTTGTATTTAGATTAGTAGTACACTATTTTTATTTTTGTTATTTTTTACAGTCAAATTAAAATAAACCAATAATTACGATTTTTTTTATTTTTTTTTTTATAGGAGCTTTATATTTTCAATATTTTGAAAAATACGGTTATAATAATTTATATTTAAATGAATTATCCAATTCATATTTATTTCTAAAAAATAAAATAGCTTGTTCTAAGAACAAAACGACCTTAATTTTATCTGAGAGAATCAAGAACTTTAACAGTTCGGCTGAAAAGATCGTAGGCTAACATAGTAAAACAGATTTTTTGGTAAAATTCGATTTTATTATAAAGAGTGATTCATTATGAAGTTTGATTTTCAATAGGCTTTTTTTACATATCACGCGTGACTCCTGTCAAACTGTAATGCAATTTTTATTCGGTATTGTTTGACAAATCATCATGGAAAGACTTACACCGCAACAACGTATCCAAATTGTTCAGCTGTATTATGAAAATCAGCGTTCTGTGAAAAATGTTTTTCGTGCTCTTAGAGCAACTTATGGTGTGCATCACGGACCTACCGAAAGCACTATAGCCAATACCATCCGCAAATTTGAAACCCAGCATACATTATTGGATGATACTCGACCGATTAGACCACATCCAGCACGTAGTGAAGAGAATATAGCGGCTGTAGCTGAGAGTGTGGCTGAAGACCGTGACGAATCGATTCGGCGTCGTTTTCAACAGCTTGGTTTGTCGTACGTAACAACTTGGCGTATTTTACGTAAAGATCTTAGTTTTAAGGCATACAAAATTCAACTCGTGCAAGAACTAAAGCCGGGCGACTTAGGTTTGCGTCGTGTTTTTGGTCGAAATTTTGTTTAGTGATGAGGCGCATTTTTAGCTCAATGGATACGTCAATAAGCAGAATTGCTGTATTTGGGCTGATGAACAACCTAGAGAGCTTCAGCAGCTACCACTAAAGCTACAGAAATGCACAGTTTGGTGTGGTTTATGGGCCGGTGGAATAATCGGTCCATATTTCTTTCAAAATGAGTCCGGTCAGAACGTAACCGTCAATGGCGACCGCTATGGTACCATGATAACGGATTTTTTGCTACCTAAAATTGAAGCCCGTGGTATCAGTGAACTTTGATTTCAACAAGACGGCGCTACTTCGCAGACAGCAAGAGAAACAATGAATTTATTGAGAAATCATTTTGGTGAGAACCTCATTTCACGGTTTGGACCAGTAAATTGGCCGCCTAGATCCTGTGATATCACACCTTTAGATTATTTTCTTTGGGGTTACACGAAGTCTCTGGTCTTTAGGGGTCAGGTTCAGCTTCAATCGAAGCTTTGCAAGCCAACATTACTCGTGTCATTCGCGAGATACCGGTCGCTATACTGGAACGCGTCGTCTAAAATTGGACCCTTAGGATGGACAATTTACGACGTAGTCGCGGTCAACATTTAAATGAAATAATTTAAAAAAAGTAAATGTCATAGATTGTTTTTTCGACTAACAATAAAGTTTTTACTATAGAATTCAACTTTATGCCTTTTATTTAAGATTAAAAACCAAACCTCATAATGAATCACTCTATACAATATAGTTACCTTCGAAGGCAATACAACGATTATAGCGGTCATATAATTTTCTGATACCATTATTATGGTAAGATTTTTCTTTAGCCTCAAAATAGGCCTCAGTTTCGGTGATTATCTGTTCGTCAGTGCTGAGTTTTTTGTCAGTGAGCATTCTTTTAAGGTCTGCAAACAGAAAAAAATTACTGGGAGCAAGATTTAGAGAATACGGTAAATAGAGAAGCAATCGGTAGCCTTATTTATGCAATTTTGCCATCGTTTTCATCGATTTGTGATATGGTGCATTGTCGAAACAGCACTTTATTCTTCTTTAAATGGGGCCATTTTTTCGTGATTTCATCCTTCAAACGCTGCAACAGTGCGACGTAATAATCGCTGTCGATGGTCTGGCCCTTTTCAAGGTAATCGATGAATATTATACCATGCGCATCCCAAAATACTGATACCATAACCACTCGGCTGACTGTCGATTGGACTCCAGATTGTAGTGATGGAGCCATGTTTTATCCATTGTCACATATCGGCTAAAAAATTTGTCTTTATAACAATTGAATATCGCTTAACATTGCTTCAAATCATGAACACGTTGTTACTTTTGATCGATTGTGAGCTCGCGCGGCACCCACTTTGCACACAGCTTTCGCATGTCCAAATACTCATGCACGATATGTCCAACACGTTCCTTTGATATCCTTAAAGTCTCAGCTATCTCGATCAACTTCAATTTACGATCATTTAAAATTATTTTGTAAACTTTTTGATGTTTTCGTCAGTAACAGCCTCTTTCGGACGTCCATTACGTGGATCATCTTCGACGCTCATTTCACCTCGTTTAAATTTAGCAAACCACTTCTCAACGGTTGATTTCTATGGTGCAGATTCCGAATAAGGGTTATTAAGCCAAACCTTGGCTTTAACAATATTCTGTTTCACCAAAAAACAATGCTTTATTAACACACAAAATTCTTTTTTATCCATTGTTTCCACAATGACAAAAGTTGCTTTACTTACAATGCTATATCTCACAAACTAATTGTCCGAAAGCTGTCAAATTTATACACGTATCGTTTTAAGGCTGATAGTAACTAAAAATCATATGGATTTAATTCTAGTTACGCTATTTATGTGTCAGCCTAGAAACTTTTCAGCTGCTCTGTTAGCTTTTCTAGTTGCTGAAAGATTTGGTCTATTATGTTGGCTTACTTTTTAGCTGTCTACTTTCTAGCATGAATTCAAATGGAAGAATTAGAATCGCAGAGATTCTTAAAAGGTTGTTTTTACTCCTTTAGCGTTTAAGAGAAAATATACTACACTAGGTGATTAGTAAAGGCACATATACATTCTAGGTTATAACTGACACCACTTCTAATTTTAATTTAAAATTTTCAGAGTGTGTCTTATGCAAGATTTGCAACATATTCAGACGAAAAAAAAATAGTTGAGTTTCCTGAACCGGTTACCGGTATTGCCCCCACATAAATTCTAAAATTGTCTTTCCTTATTTACATTTCTTAACTAGGTTAATGTAAAAATTATTGTACAAGGGTAAATCAAATATAAACGGTTATTTAGCTATTCTGCTTAGTACGCACGTCTGGACTAGATTACATAGTATGGCGGTTGCTGGTTCGTTTATAAGAAGTGGGGGAACCAGCTAAGTTAGCAGCCACGCTCAGCTCTGTCCTTAGTACAGCCATGACTGAACAAAAGGTACATCCGTCTGTCGCGCATTGCGTCATCATAAAGTTTTTAACCAATGAAGGCGTTAAGCCGTCGGTAATTTTTACTCGTTTAAAGGTGTAGTTTAGGACTCTATATTGTTTCAGAATCTAGTGAATACGTGAACCAGGGAATTTATGGGTGAGCAAGAACATGTTGAAAACGAAAATCATGATCGACGTCCAAAGACAAGTCTTAAAGATGACAACATCCGTGCCGTTCAAGAGCTTATCGAATGTGATCAGCGGCTAACTGTTTCAGGAATCTCGTCAAGAGTGGGTATCAGCTATAAAAGTGCCCAATCCATTATCACTGATCATCTTGACTTCAGAAAAATTAGTGCTTGCTAGGTTCCGAGGTTGTTAGCCGGGAATCAGAAATAGGTCAGATCGGAGATCACTGAGAGACTTCTGAATCAATTTTGATAAGAAGGGGAGGATTTTCTAAAGAGCACCGTCACATTTAATAAGACGCGGGTCCACCATTATACCCCCGAATTGAAAATAGCGAGTAAGGAGTGGCGAAGGAAGGATGAAGGCTGCCCAGTAAAGGCCAAAACTCGCCTCTCAGCCGGAAAACTGCTAGCAACGATTTCTTTCGATTCTATAAGAGTTTTACTCATTGATTTTCTTCACGATTAATAAAGAGTAAATGCGGTCTACTATTGCCAGTTGTTACAGTCAGCGAAAACCTCCTACCGAAACAAAAGACAAGGTATGCCCATTAGAGAGGTCATCCTTCTCCATGACAACGCTAGGCCGCTCACCGCGGCTTTAACAAGGGATAAATTGGAAGAAATGGGCTGGAAAACACTCGAACACCCTTCTTATAGTCCAGACTTGTCTCTGTGTGACTACTTTTTGTTCGCGCCCCTGAAAGAATTATTTGCAGAAAAACGATTTAAAAGCAATGAAGAAGTCAAGGAGCACGTGCGCAATCGAATAACAACTTGTCCTAAAATTTTTATGATCAAGCAATATTTAAGCTTCCAAAACAGTGGTAAAAGTGTGTAGACAACGCAGGAGACTACATTGAGAAATGTTGACGATATGGTTTGTGTGTAATATTATTCAATAAATGTATACAAAAAAATAACTGTTTGTATTTGTTTCACCCTCGTATTATATGAGTTTTATTCTATATTTTTGTCAGTATCATATTTTATCTATACTGAATGGGATTTTACCTTTTGGTACAATATAATTTAATCCAGTCCCTATGTCTCTCTCTCTCTCTCTCTTTTTCTTTTCTTTAATTTACAACTAAAAGTTGTAATACTTTTACAAAAGAACTATATCAAGAAAAACTGCAATGTCTGTATCAAAACTAATTAGAGAATGTCAAACGCAGATGTGTCAGCAGATTGCGTGGTGTGATTTTGGATCTATAAACTAGCCGTAAAACTCATCATAGCAGCTTTTCAGTCAATAAAAGCCAGACAATAATTAAACGAGAAGAAAATCAGTGTCCAAGATGGTTCCGGTCCCCAAGAAAGCAGTAAGAAGTAACGATCAGAACTATCAAATTGAACATCACTAAAGTGAGTCGGGGGCCACATAAGCACTGTAATAGTACTACATTTTTTCCAAGATAGTGAAAGGAAGAAAGAGAGAGAGAGAGAGAGAGAGAGAAAGAAAAAGAGTGAGAGAGAGAGAGAGAGAGAGAGAGAGAGAAATATCTATGTAATAGAAATCTAAGAAAAAGAACCATGCTTAGTTAAATTAGATATACATTTTTTCCTGATTGCTAAATTTATTATTAAAGTTTTATGCATACTACTGTGATCAAAAAGTAAGGTGAATTTTTTTATAAAATGTAAATTCTTTATTTATTCTTCCAAATCAATTACATCCCCTTCCAAGTAATCCCTGTCCAATAAAACGCACTTTGGCCAATGCTTTTTCCAGTCCTCGAAACAGTCGGAATAGTCTTTTTCCGGTATAGCCTTCGAAACATTTTTCGATTCGCTTTATATCTCCTCAATCGTGTCAAAACGGTGTCCCCACATTGGCCTTTTAAATTTGCTAAATAGCCAGAAGTCGCACGGAGCCAAATCAGGCGAATACGGTGGTTGCGGAACGATATAAGACGAGTTTTTGGCAAAAAAGTCACGAAGAACCAATGCAGTATGACATGGTGCATTACCGTGATGAACGAACCTAGAGTTGTTCGCCCATAATTCCGGCCGTTTCAGACGAATAGCTTCACGCAAACGACGCATAACGCTCAAATAATATTTTTTGTTGACAGTTTGGCCCGGCGGAAGAAATTCATAGTGCACCACACCACGATAACAAAAGAAAACTGTCAACATGACCTTGATTTTCGATCGACTTTGCCGTGGTTTTTTCGGTCATGCTTCACCTTTTGCACGATAATCGCTGGATTGGTCGGCGGTTTCAGGGTCGTATGCGTAAATCCAAGTCTCGTCTCCAGTAATAATGCATTTCAAGTAGTCCTGATAGTCAGACAGCAAAGTTTCACACACATACGCGACGCTTCTTTTCCAAAAAATTGAGCGATTTTGGCACTAATCGAGACTTGACGCGTTTGAGACACAAAACATCCTTTAAAATGGTTTAGGCTGAGTCAAATTATATTCCAACACTATCAGCGAGGTCTCTAATTGTCAATCGACGATTTTCAAGCACCAAATCTTTGATTTTTTGGACGTGGCCCTCGTCGGTAGACGTTGATGGTCGTCAAGAGCGCGGTCCGTCTTTAATGCGTTCTCATCCCGCTTTAAACTCGTTGTACCACTCATAAATGTTTTTTTGTGCCATAGTTTGATCACCCAAGGCCTTTCGTAACGTTTTCAACGTGTCCGCACAAGAATATTCGTTCCACAAACAAAATTTGATGCAAGTTCTTTGCTCAACAAACTCACCTATTGTAAAAATCGAAAAATTCATTTTTGGTTATTTACAAAAACACGTGTGACTCGGAGATAATCTAACCTTTTGACAAACAAACGCTTGGCAAATGTTATAGACAGTCCTATCAACCTAGGAAGAAAAATTTACCTGCCTTCCTAATGCCCGGGAGTTTTAAATGACAATTTCACCTTTCTTTTTGATCACAGTAGTATTTCAATTTTTCAACTCTCAGTTTTTCTAAAAATGATGAAACCTTAAGCAAAGAGGTTTAATCACTTTCTAGCCATGCACCAAGCCACATACCTAATCACATATTTCTAGAGTTTAAGAGGATTTCCAAAAACTGCCAATCATCAACGAAGAAAAAAAAACATTGGAAAAGAAAGTATGGTTAATATATAGTTGATATATAGTAGAGTATAGTTGATAATATAGTTAATTCTTTCGGTTTTAGGTGTCCACACTAGTACTTGTCCAATTCAGTCTTACGCAACGACCATTAGTCAAAAAATCAATCTTGATGAAATCTCAAGTTTTTCCTCTTAAAATTGCAAATTCTTTTCCCTGAATACTGTTTCTTATCATTTTTTTTTTCCATGTAATGTAAATAATCAAGCACGCGTTATATTTTGCTTACCGTTTCCATTAAAAAAGTATCAAGAGCCAATCAACTTCGGATACATACTTGAACTTAAAATTTAGCTTTTTTAGAATCGATGATTAAGGGGTTACCCCCAGTTAAAGCTCAACAAAAAAGGCCTTTTTCATGAATTTTTTTAAAGAAAACACCAAAAAAATTTTCCAAACGATTATTATATCATCTTAAAAAATACATCTTGAAGAATTTTCAGTAATTTATTTATTGCAAAATATTATATTGTTAAGTGGCAAATGGCCGCCAATGAAATAGTGTTTTTATTTATACGGTTTGCGGTGACCAACATTGCGGCGAAGTGGATCATTTGAAACAAAAAATGTGGATAGATTTAGTTAAATATAAGTATAAACTAGTCTTTAATCAAAGGATTTAAAAAAATATATATTTTTTACAAAATGGCGGACAGTCAAAAGTAATGGTTCGATTTTAACGAAAAAAAACGGCCGTTTTTTGGCTATAAAGCAGATATTTTTTTTTTAAAACGAAAAATCGAACAATTAAAGCCTACATTTTTATGTATTAAATAAGCTTGCAAAATTTTAAGAAGATCGGTTTATTAGTGTTCGAGTAATCTTGGTCACTGACTTCAGAAATGCCATTTTGAGAAAAACGCGTTTAAAGTTTTAATTGCTGGTTGTTTACACAACGGATTCTTCTCTTTCAACGCTCATATCTCAGTCAATTTTGTTCGGATCGACTTGAAATTTCCAGGTCATATTCTCAAATACTTATACTTCAAAAAAAATGCAATTAACAAAAAATCGATTTTTTCAAAGTCGCAAGTGGGGGTAACCCGTTAAAGACAGACATTCTTATTTAAAAACAAAAGATAACTTTTACATATGAATAAAAATGATCTTTAATTAAGTTTAAAGTCATAATTCAATTTTTTCTTTAACTTTTACAAATTTCATAAATGTTATTTTTTTAATTTCGCCAAATTTTCAAGTTGTTTAACAAGTCTAATATGTTTTGAATATTTTCTGCACTAGTTTTTATTGACTATAAGACCATAAGTTCTATTTATTAATTTTTCACCTTTATGTAGAAAATGTTTATTTCTATATACCTGTTCTGTTAAGCCACCTTCGTGACGCATGATATAATCATATAAATCACCTCCATCACCCAGTTCTAATACTAAATACAATTTTGTATTTGTGTCGATTACCTCATACAATCTTACTACATTAGGATGCTGAACAAGTTTCATACACCGAACCTAAAATTGAAAAAGAAATAAACCGCGAGACTTAAGATGAATTAATATTTTATTAAATAAAATTGCTATACATTATAAATGATAAACAGTTATAAAAAAATACAATTATTAACAAAATAGTTACTTTACAAATTTTCAGATTCCATTTTTAGTAATATCAATATCAATAAATATATATATATATATATATATATATATATATATATATATATATATACACATATAATTTTGCATATAAATAAAAAATAAACATGTTCTGTAATTCTAGAATTAATAAACAAACGTTATCAAAAAAATTAGAAAAATATTGTGTAAAATTAATAATTAATATAATTTATTGTACGATGTGTTGTTATTAAATTTCAAGGTAAATATTTATTGCTTCTTTCTCTTCCACGCATAAAATCATTTTCTTTTTTCAACGTATATTATTAATAGTGTGATCATACTTCTTTAACGTACCAGGCTATTCAATAAGTTTTGCGGTTCGATAAGAGAGGGTATTGCTACTAGCCTAAATTTTTTTTGTTATGTTGGTACACTCTTCATATGAATGTATGTGAAGTTTTATTTCAATCTGTCAATTCATTCTTTTTTTACAAGCCATTTAGTATCGACGTGTCACAGTATTCTTTTACAATGGAAACAATCAAGTATCGTGCAGTAATTAAATTTTTATTTTTGGAAGATTTAAAGGCTAAGGAAATTTATGAACGAATGTTGAAAGTGTATAAGGACTCTTCGCCTTCAATTAGTACAGCAGAACGAAGGGTTGCTGAATTTAAACGTGGTCGTACAAGCCTTAAAGACGATCCACGTCAAGGACGTCCAAAAACAGCAACAACACCAGAAATCGTAAAAAAAATACAGGATATCGTATTGAAAAATCGTCGAGTGACTGAAAGAGATTTAGTAGAAGCCCTAGGCATCTTATTGAGCAGTGTAAGCAATATTTTGACTGAAGTATTGGGTTTAAGAAAGCTATGTGCACAATGGGTGCCGCATTCGCTAACAATGAAACAAAAACACATTCAAATGCGACTTTCTCAGCAACATTTAGAGCGTTTTCGAAAGTATAAAGTGGATTTTGTAATGACCCTTTTTCTGAGTCTTCCAAGGAGGTCTTTAGAAAAAACTTGGTTGACAGTTTGCTCTGGAGGAATAAATTCTTTGTGGACGATACCTCTTCTGTCAAAGAAAACAAATTAGCATTGATTTGATTCTCGGTTTGCTCATTCTAGCTTTCTTTGATCAAGAAGAGCTCACAGTGTGCAACTCCTCACTTCGCCTCTTTGTCTCAGGATCGTATTAGAAAATCCATGATTCATCACCTATGATTACACGACGAAAGAAATCTTGCTCGCTAGCGATTCTGTCAAGACGATCAAGACACTTGTTTTCTCGATTGTTCTTCTGCTCAATTGTGAGGTTTTTTAGCACCATTTTGGCACAGACTTTTCTCATGTGCAAATGTTTAGTCAAAATTTGATGAGCAGTGCGACGGAGAGTCCGTCATAGGTCGTCGAAGAAGAATGTAATGTTTACATTCTTGCTCGACTGTCGCCGGGTTGCCGGTTGGGGAAAGCCGTTAAGGAGGATTTTTTGGAAAGCCGGCAACGTTCGAAAATTACGCGATTTTTGAACTCGCGACGACTTTGATCGTCGGGAAATTAGGGAGCCGCGAGGGAAGGGGACAGGAGAGTAAGCGCAACAGTTAGTCTAGCGGTGCGCTCCCGCAGAGTAAATAGTTTTTTAGCGCTTCACGGAAAAGTAAAGAGTTATCTTTTTGTGACAGAAAGGAGAGAGAGCGTCGTTAGTGAGTGAAGCTAGGGAAGAGGTGTGTGAGAGAGAGAAAGAGAGAGTGAAGAAGTTAAGTGTGCAGCGTAAGGAAGAGAAGCGACGACGGAAAAGCGCAACGTAACAAAGAGCCGGGGGACGGGGAGATCAAGAGTCAGCGAAAGGCGACTAGTGGTTGCCACCGCGACTTCTGAAGCCGAGGGTAAGAAGGAGATAGGCAGCATCTAGGTGAACTCGCAGCGAGGTCCGGCAGCTCTTCTTCAGAGGATGAGTCGCAGGAGCCAGGTGCAGCGGTGCCAAAGAAAGCTGCCAGGAGCTCAACGGCCACCGGACGAACTTTGTGAACAGCAAAGGTGAGTGTCCTCACTTATTCGCGCGAAATACAGAGCGAGAGAGAGAGAGAGTGTGTATTAGCGGATTTGCGGTGAGGATGGCGAGGGACTGCCACTTCCCAGCCCTTGGGAAGCGATAGGCCTCCGTCGGCTGAAAGACAGTCGCGGGTGGCCGGCCTGCATTATCGCGCCATAAAGAGCGGGAGAGAGAGAGAGAGAGTGAAAGAGATTGAAACGTTGTTTTAGTATAATATTATTTTGTGCAAGGCACTCAGGGCGCACGTAGCCTAATCGGCTACGACGTGGTGCCTACGTCACAAATGGCGACCATGACAGGACCCTGGTAATTCCGGGTCCTCGTAGTGTTCATCAGTGAGCTTGCCCGATGTAAACATTGCGCGCAAGTTTCTTGCCGATGTACAATTTCTCAAATATTATTTAAGAAAGTGATTTTTCAAGCGGCGTAAGTGCAAGATAGACAGTCGGCCCACTCGCGTGACAAAGATACGCACGAAGAGGAAGGGCCGATTGCCAGCCTAGAGAGAAAGAGAGAGTGTTGAGTGCGCTCGCACTAACAAGGGAACCACCCCAACCCGACCACACCGATTTTAAAAATTTTTGGATACGTTGTAATACTCAAAAAAATATTCGACACGTGTTTTTTTTATCGGCTTACATCCACTTCTAAAGGGTGAAGTCCACCCCCTCAAAACCACCTCGAAAAATCGTTTTTAATATATCTCTGCATCTAATAAATATTTTTAAATAAAATCAACGCCAAAATATTTCTTATAAGTAGGCGCTTCTACTAATATAACTTTAACACCAAGGGGTTACAACCCCTTTTTTTATAGGAGTCAAAGTTCTACTTTTTTTGCTATTTTGCGATTAAAAATCTGTTAAAGAAGGTCGAGTAGGTTTAAAACTGCATTAATAGTGAGAAAATAAGAAATTAAAATTGACGTATTTTGGGGATTCTAAAGAAAAAATTTTTTGGGGGTGTTTTACCCCTAAAAACCACCTCTACCAAATCACAAGCAGGCTAACCCACCTAACCCTGGCCGCAGTGTGGCTATTAATTATTTGTTCTGTTATATGTACCATATGACAAGCGAAATATATTAGATAACCAGGCTACCCCTAACCTCTAACCCCTAACCTCAAAAATCCAAAAGACCACCAATAGGTTGTCTTATCATTTTCAAATGAACTTTATTAAAAGTTATTCTAATAAAAGACTATATTTTTGAGTCATATGTAAATTAAAATGTATTATTTGACATAGTTTTCATAGTAATGATAATCTTCAAAGAAGTGCTTGAAACATAATGACTTTTTACACCAACCACATCGTATTATCGCAACATTCTTACATCCTTCTACTTTGCAGTTGACATAACAAGATTCTACAAAACTAAAATCAACAGGATTATCAGTTTTATCTGGTTTTTGAGTGATATAGCCGCTTTTATACCAGGAATATTTAAAAATATCCGCATATCTCGGTGAAGAAAACTGGTTATGTAACAGCGATTGTATTGTTATAATGTTATTTCTTACATGTAAATTCAAGTCATAATCCATCAGCATTACTTGATCTGAAAATTGCCTAACGAAATTTTTCTAAACCCTAAAACCATATACATCAAGAGGTTGGACTTCCCTGGCCTTCCAGTGGGAATTTTTTTAATGTTAACAATTTTATTCGTTGGCATCGTTTCCTCTATAACTCTATCACAATGCCTACTTCAAGAATCAAGTAAAAGCATAGATTGAGGACCAACATTTAGATAAAATACTTCTTTTAACTAAATTTTGAAGTGCTCTGTAATGAATATAATGTTGCTATAGATTACTTTTTTATATTATTGCACTATTATACATAAAAATAATCTCACCTGTAGTTAATTTTTCTGCTTCCATATGCATATTATTTCGTTTTATCAAAGTTGATTGTACTATAGGACCAAATTTACCAGTTTTTTCTTTTAATACTAGAAAAAGTGGTGATAGAAGTTTCCCTGTAGCTGATATAGTTGGTTGAATTGTGTAACTGTGCGTTGTCAATGAAACTGACTGTACCAAACATTGCACTTGCTTTTCTCCTACTATCGCTAATGTCCTTCCTGAATGCATTTCTAATTGGAAATCACTCTGATCTGAATTATAAATATTTGCTATTCCGATTCTTGGTATACACGATTTCACGTCAGCAACAAAAGCTTCAGCACTAGCTTGAAGCTCTGAAGCACCTTCTAATGTTTTTTCAGCAATAAATTTATTTCTTTTTCTGAACACAATTTTATGAGCTTTTTCAAACTTGAAGACCCAATCCGCAGAAGCCTTGGATCTTACATCTTCTGAGCCAAGTTCTTTTTGTGCTTGTAACGCCCATTTACGTATATTCTTGTCATGCACTATCGAACCAGCTTCAATAGCCGCTTTGAAATTGTCTAATGTATACTGGCATATTCGGGCAATTTTTTCTCGATAAGTACTACCTTTATTTATTGTTTTGGCCCAACGTTTAAGTTGACTTATTGATGAAACTTTTTTAAAACTATTACTTACACTTTCTAATTTTAAATTTCTTGCTTATTTTCTGCTTCTCCAATATTCTACAGAGTTATGTTTATATTCAAATGATACTTCTTCATCATCATTTGTACAATGATTCGTTGATGCAAATTCTGGATCAGGAAAGTGATGTTGTATTTCATCTTCGACTATTTGAGCATCACTATCTTTATATTCTTTATGGAAATCCAACGTTTCTTCAACAATCATGTCCACATCATTGAACTCGTGTGCTGCATCTATTAATATTTGTTTCAACTTCTCTGATAATTCAATATCTTTAAAATTAATCTCACTGCTTGGTATTTGTAAGTTTTGAAAATATGCGAATAATAAATTCAATACGTTCAAAGCATTAACCTTCATAATTAAATCTAAAATAGGAGCACTAAATAAATATTTTTTTTCGCAGTTGTAAAGTATTAAAAAAAAAAATCTAGTCTAATACATATTTTGTTTTACAAATCAAAACATGTGATTAAAATTAAACGTGAAAAGTGACATAAATACTTACGTAGTAATCAAAAAATTTTCTTCTTATTTTTATTTATAATATTCTTGTGCTAAGAAAATCTCAAATAAAAATACAAGTAAATGTGTTTATACATCCAGCACAATAAATAATTCACTTTAGTTGAACTGTTATTATTTATCAAATGCAAGCCGGATGTTTTCCCCAATGATGTTTACATAAGAAATTATTTTTCTCGAAACATGGATTAGATAGAAATGCAGATAACGTATGCTTTGTAAACATTATAACTTTATTAAAAAAGCAATGATGATAATAGTAATCTAATCAAACTTTGTTATAAATTATTCTTTAAACGAAAAAGAACAGAACAATACATTATATTATTACACTTGTCACGGAGAACACTCCGTGCTCCGCGCCTCGTCTTATTTCGCGTGTTCGGGATAAGGTAAATAGCCGAAAATAGGTAACGCGACAGTCGCAGACAAGAAGATACGGTACGCGACTAGAGATAGGCTAGTCGAGTGCCGTATGGGAGAGGCTAAGCTAGGTAGACAAGCCCCCTCCCACCTTTTAAGGAGTTAGTTGAAATATAGCTTTCGTGAGTACCGCGCGTACAAGATAGCTTTTTTCTTTCATTTCTCCGCCATTTTGAGACGCGCAGAGTTCGTGCTGAGTTTTTCTCGCACGCGCGGAATTTTGGTGACGTGCATCTTTTTCCTTGGCGTGCACCGGCTGCGCAGACAGCCAAGGAAGTTTCCACCGGCCGACGGCATCGACGTGCATCACCGGCGACCGGAAGCGGGCAGATTCCTGCACGGGGCGAGGGCAAGCTGTATCGCCGTCACCGCCATCTTCGTCCTAGCGTCTAGCGTGCGTGGCTGTCCAGCCGACTGTAAGTCTTTCTCGTTTAAATTTTTCGCGCGCCTTTTTTTGTATTTATTCGCGTTTGCGTGGGAGTAACTTCCGCCAGTTACTCCCTCCTTTAGTGCATTCGTTTCTTCAGCAATTCGTGCGAGTGAAAGAGCGCTATCTCTCTCACTCTCGTATACAGAGCGAGAGTTGCGTTCTCTCTCGAACCTATAGAAGCATAAGCGCGCGTGAGTGAGAGAGCGTTATCTCTCTCACTCTAGTGGCAGCAGTGCGGGGGAGTCGCTTTCTCTCTCGCACTTGCGGCATATACGGCCCGCGTGCGAGTGGGAGAAACCTCTATCTCCCACCCGAGTAGGATCAGTGCGAGAGAGTTGCGTTCTCTCTCGCACTCGCGTAAGGCTAGGCGCGCAAGAGTGGGAGAGCGCTTTCTCTCTCACTCCTACGGCGCAGTACGGGAGACTCGTTGTCTCTTTCGTACTCGCAGTAGAAGCGGCCCGCAGGAGTGGGAAAGCGTTCTTTCTCTCGCTCCAACGGGCTCCGTGCGGGAGATTGTTCTTCTCTCTCACACCCGTACGTTAGACGGCGCGCGCGAGTGAGAGAGGCCTTTCTCTCTCACTCTTATAGGCTTGGTGCGAGAGACGTTCTTTCTCTCTCGCACTCGTATAGTACGCCACGCGCGGGAGCCGTTTTCGCGCATTATATCGCGCCTTACCGCCTGCGCTCCTCGTACGCGTCGGTTACAATTTATTTTTGTTGTTTTATCTTTGTAATTGTTATTGTTATTTAATTTATTACTTATTATACTTTCTTTTATTAAATTATTTTATTTATTTAATTCATTCTTTTTCTTTTTTTCTATTTCTTTTCTATTGTCCTCTCCTGCTGCATTCTTTTTAAATTTGTTTTTTTTGTTCTGAGTTTCTTTTGCTTAATTCATTTAACTTTTTTCTTTCTTTTTATTTACTTTTTTTTCTTCTTAATTTTTTTTTTTTTTCTTTATTATTTCTGCAACGAGGAGCTTTTAGCTCTCCTCCCGAATACCGCCCTCTCCGAGATCAACTAGCCAGGCGAGGACGACGCACGAGCCGCGCAACGACGTTTGCGTGGCGTTGCAACGGGTAAGTTGGGTCCGTAGACCGGGTTCTCGAGCCTGGACCTAGGAGCAAAGTCGTCCGAGACTTTAGCTTCCTAAAAAGGGACGCAAAGGGCAATTTCGCACCTTTTACGAATTGCGCGTCCCCCAAAGCTAATTGCTCTTGTGGCAGGTAACGTTAAATCTGCCACCCCGTTACACACTACATTCCAATAAATATAAAATTTAAGACATTGATATTTTCAAATAGAACACTTATTCCGTTTTTTAAATGGCAAAGAATTGTAGACTCTTCTTTCAATTTACAATAATAGCAAATAATGAATTATTTCGAATATATATATATATATATATATATATAATTCGAATGTTATTACAGAATTATTTTAAGAAATAATTCCTCAATAATTTTGGAATTATTTTATAATTATTTCATGAATTAATTCTAAAGGAATCAAAAAGCGGACATAGCATTAATACAGAATTAATTCTGAAATAATTTTATGATATCATGAATTAATTCAGAATTAATTCATCCTGAAGAATCCTGAAGAAGGCTTAATTTTTTAAATTTCAAACATATTTTTCGAAGTGGCACCATAATTTATTATTTGCTATTATTGTAAATTGAAAGAAGTGTCTTCAATTTCGTGAGGCAATTTTCAGATCAAGCAATGCTGATGGATTACGACTTGAATTTACATGTAAGAAATAACATTATAACATTACAATCGCTAGTACATAACCAGTTTTATTCACCGAGATATACGGATATTTTTAAATATTCCTGGCATAAAAGCAGCTATATTACTCAAAATCCAGATAAAACTGATAATCCTGTTGATTTTAGTTTTGTAGAATCTTGTAATGTCAACTGCGAAGTAGAAGGATGTAAGAATGTTGCAATAATACAATGTGGTTGGTGTAAAAAGTCATGATGTTTCAAACAGTTCTTTGAAGATTATCATTACTGTGAAAACTATGACAAATAATAAATTTTAATTTGCATATGACTCAAAAATATAGTCTTTTATAAGAATAACTTTTAATAAAGTTTATTTGAAAATAATAAGACAACGTATTACATTAGATACTTATTTTTAGACGTTACTTTTTTCATCACAGGTTTCGATTTGAGAATTATTTCAAAAAGTAATGAGCGATAAACGCCACTGTGGTCAGGGTTGAGGGTGATAGCCTGCTCGTGGGTTGGTAAGGGTGTTCTTTAGGAATTTATTAGGTTAAGGGTACAATGGTTTGCTGTCATAAATTGCTTATTATGTAGGATATATTTATTTAAAAAAAAAATCATCAAAAAACACGCTGGGGCCAGGTTAAGATGGATTAGCTTGCTTGTGGTTTGATAGGGGTAGTTTTTTGGATTTTGAACGGTTAGGGGTTAGGAGTAGCTTGGTTAGCTAATATAGTTCGCTTGTGATATGTGATATATTTAATAACAGAAAAAATGAATAATAAACATGCTGTGGCAGGGATTAGTTGGGTTAGCCAGCTTGTGGTTTGGTAGGGGAGGTTTTTTGGGGTTGGGCGGGTTAGGGGTCAAGGGTCGGATTTCTGCGAACATAGCTTGCTTGTGATGTAGGATATATTTAGTTAAAAAAATAATAGATAAACACGCTGTGGCCAGGGTTACGTGGGTTTACCTGCTTGTGGTTTGATAGGGGTGGTTTTTTTGATTTTTGAGGTTAGGGGTTAGAGGTTAGGGGTAGCTTGGTTATCTTATATATTTCACTTGACATATGGTACATATAACAGAACAAATAATTAATAGACACGCTGTGGCTAGGGTTAGGTGGGTTAGCCTGCTTGTGATTTGGTAGAGGTGGTTTTTAGGGGTAACACACCCCCACAAAATTTTTTCTTAAAAATCTTAAATGCAGTTTTTAACCCACTCGACCTTATTAAACAGATTTTGAATCGCAAAACAGCCAAAAAAAATAGAACTTTGACCCCTATAGAAAAAGGGGCTGCAACCCCTTGGTGTTAAAGTTATATCAGTAGAAGCGCCTACTTATAAGAAATATTTTGGCGTTGATTTTATTTAAAAATATTCATTAGATGCAGAGATATATTAAAAAAACCGTTTTTGAAGGTGGTTTTCAGGAGTGGATTTCACCCTTTAGAAGTGGATGTCAGCCGATAAAAAAAACACGTGTCGAATATTTTTTTGAGTATTACAACATATCCAGAAATTTTTAAAATCGGTGGGGTCAGGGTGGGGTGGTTCGCTTGTAAGTGCACTCGGCACTTATAGCGAAAGAGCGTGTGTTCGAACTTAGTCGATTTTAGACTCATTCGGACTTGGTTGATTTTTCGACTCGTTCAAACTTAGTCGATTTTTTGACTCGTTCAAACTTGTGTTTTTTTTGCCAAGGGGACTTAGTCGAAATTTGTCGCGTTCGAACCCAGCCGATTTTCCGGTTGATTCGGACTTGGTCTATTTTTCGACTAATTCGGACTTAGTCATTTCTCGGTCGAGTGGACTTTGTCGAAATCTTGCACTTCGAACTTAGTCGATTTCTCGACTAGTTTGGACTTAGCCATTTTTCGACTGAGGGGACTTTGTCTGTTTTCGTGAATTCGGACTTGATCATTTTTTTCGACCGAGTGGACTTTGTCGAAATTTTGCACGTTTAAACTTAGCCGATTTCTTGACTGATTTGAACTTAGTTTTTAGTGAAAAGGGGGTGTTGAGTAAAGTTGGTGGTTCGCCTTTTTTTTTGTTTGTTTTTCTTTTCTTTTCTTTTCTCGCTTGCTGCAGGACACCGAGATGGCTGATTACGAACAATCGATGGTTCGTATGCTGAGCAGGACTTAGGCGGCCCGCCAAGCGAGACGAGAGATCGGCGCTCTTCCAGTTAAGGACGTCATATGACTGCTGGAAGAGCGCGGACTCAAGACGAGGGGAGAAGATCTGGAGTTGCGCTAGCGACTTCTTAGGGCGATTGTACGAGATGATGATCCGAGCGTGTCGGTGCCATGGTATGATGATTACGACGCCGACCCTGCAGCTTCTCTCGCGCCGATCCCAATGTCGTGTAACTGACTCTGGGAAACCAGGAAATGGTCCCAAAGAGGGAGTCGAGCAGCGCAGAATACCTCGGAGAATTTCACGAGTGGAGAGTCCGACGCAGGGAATCGGGCGGGGCTGGAGGCACTGAACTCTTTAAGGATCAGTGACACGGCCCACACTCCTGCTCAGAGGAGTGCGGGGAGAGTTTTGGAGCCTACGTAAATGGAGAGTGGAAGAGCGGAGGGGCCTCACTGGCCATCCGTCGTGCTGCCGCTCGCGACTACAAGAGCAGCGGCGCCTTTCGCTGACGCTTCGGTGAGATTGGCGTCATTAGCGCACCCAGTGGCCCCGGTTTCGACCGTTGCCACTGCTCCGCGTCGACGACTACCGTAGCAGGTTGCTGCGGACCCGAATTCGGCGGTGGCGTTGACACAGGGGCCGCATCAGTGCGGAGCACTCTTTCTCCGTAGTCGTGTAATTCTTCTCAGCCAGATTCAATACTCGGGTGACATACACGATCGGATGCTCGCCTTCGTCGTCCTCTTGCGTAAACACGGCTCCTACCGCATAGTCGCTCGCGTCACTCGGCACCGTAAACGGCCGCGAAAAATTGGGACAAACGAGCCCCGGTGCTTCTCCCAGAGCTCTTTTCAGAACCTCCAACGCCTCTTGTTGCTCCTCCTCCCATACCCACGGCTGTTGTTTACGGAGCAACTTAACCAGAGGTATTTTAATCTCCGACTCGTGTGCAATAAACCTTGAATACTAAGTAACCATGTCCAAAAACGAACGTGGCTGTTTGACGTTTTTTGGGACGGGTAACCCAAGGACGGAGGACGCTCGATCAGGATCGCGCCGCAAACCATCTCGATCCAGTCTAAAACCCAAGAATCGCACACTCGAGCAGCAAAACTCGTACTTCTCTCGATTTATCTCAAGGCCAGCTTCGGCCAGACTTTGCAAGACTTTCTCAAGCCAAACCAGATGATCCTTGAACGTCTCCGTAACCGCGATGATGTCATCGAGGTAAGCGAAGACGTTCGGCTCGAACTGTGCCCCAAAAAGCGCGTCGACTAGCCGAACAAGAACGATAGGAGCGTTTTTAAGGCCGGAAAGCATCCGCAAAACTCCCACAACCCCGAACCTGGTACAGCGAAAGCCGTATACATGTACTTACAGTCTGTCAAGTAAGAGCGTGGTCGACTTCACCAGCAGGTGATGGAAGATTTTGCTCTAATTCCTTCCCGAGCCGATAGAGAAAAGCTTTGTCCTTGATGCATCGTCAACAAAAATGCAGTTGTCGTTGATCTTTTGAAAGAGAATCACGTTAAACGCCATGAGTGCTAAGTACGCGTCGCGCTACGAGGCTGTGTTCCTTTGCATCCACCTGAAAGGTCCCAAAATGTCGCAATCAGCGGCTGCTAAATGTATGAGAAAGTCGTAGGCATTTGTACAGAAGTGGATACAGCGATATAAAGTGGCTAAAAATGTCGATGATTTACCAGAACGTGGCTCGATAGAAAAAGTGAACAAAAAAGATGCAAAAAGAATAGTGAATCTGTTTTCGCGGAATCCTGCTTTAACACTGCGGCAAGAACAAGCAAAATTAATGGCAAAAGGTTTAGATATATCCTACGAAACTATCCAAACCCATCTTCGTACTCATCATCTGAAATGGCGCAACACAATGAATAAGCCTCTGTTGACTGAAAAACATGTGACAAAGCGACTCGCTTGGGCGCATGAGAATATTGATAGAGATTTTAAAAATGCAATTTTTACTGATGAATGTTCTATATGGGCACGTTCTGTTTTCACGCGAGCCCGGTCAACTTCCACCAATAGGCTTGTTCAGCGGACCGTAAAACATTGAATAAAGGTGCATCTTTGGGGCTGCTTCTCAAAGCAGGGATTCGGCACTTTGCACCTCTTTACTGACAACCTAAATGCCGAGAAAATGATAAAAATCTACAAAAAGGCTTTACTGCCATCTGCCAAACGATGGTTCATCACAAAAAATGAAGATTGGATTCTGCAGGAGGACAACGATCCTAAACACCGCAGCAAGCTCTGTACTCAGTGGAAGACTCAATCTGGCATCGTTACCTTGGATTGGCCGTCGCAGTCGCCCGATGCAAACCCTATTGAAAATGTGTAAGCATATATTAAACGGAAGCTTCGTGGAAGACGCACATACACTTTGAAGCAGTTGTCTCACGAAATTTGTCGGATCTGGAGATCCTTGCCACTAGAATACGCCGTCAAATTAGTAGAAAGCATGCCTCGGAGATGCCAGGCAATTATCGACGCCGGTGGTGACTGGACACATTATTGACCGAATTGCATCATTGTTTTTAATGTGTACAATGTATATATAAATATGAAAGTTCCATCAAATACATTTTTTTATGAATTAACACGACCACGCTCTTACTTGACAAACTGTACGACTTGCCTCGCTCAACAATATTTGGTGAAAAGCCTTTTTTAAATCGATTTTTGAAATATACTGCGCCTTTCGCAGCTTGTCAATAATCAAATCCATATTCGGCATGGGATACGGATCACGGCGCGCGACTTTATTCAAATCTCCAAAATCAACGCAAAATCGATATTTCCCCTCACCTTGTCGAACTAAAGGGTGATTTATTATGAGGTTTGATTTTTAATAGACTTTTTTTTATAGATCACACGTGACTCCTGTCAAACTGTCATGTCATTTTCATTCAGTGTTGTTTGACAAATCATCATGGAAAGACTTACGCCGCAACAATGTATGCAAATTGTTCAACTGTATCACGAAAATCAGCGTTCTGTGAAAAATCTTTTTCATGCTCTTAGAGCAACTTACATTCTTGCTCGACTGTCGCCGGGTTGCCGGTTGGGGAAAGCCGTTTAGAAAGATTTTTCGGAAAGCTAGCAACGTTCAAAAATTACGCGATTTTCGAACTCGCGGCGACGATCGGCGGGAAATTAGGGAGCCGCGTGGGAAGGGGAGAGGAGAGCGAGCGCAACAGTTAGTCTAGCGGTGCGCTTCCGCAGAGTAAATAGTTTTTCCGCGCTTTACGGGAAAGTGAAGAGTTATCTTTTTGTGACAGGGAGGAGAGAGAGCGTTATGACTGAGTGAAGCCCGGGAAGACGTGTGTGAGAGAGAGAGAGAGAGTGAAGAAGTTGAGTATGCAGCGTGAGGAAGAGCGACGACAGAGAAGCGCAGCGTAGCAGAAAGCCGGGGGACGGGGAGATCAAGAGTCAGCGGGAGGCGACTGGTGGTTGCCACCACGACTTCTGAAGCCGAGGGAGAGGCGGAGATGAGCAGCATCCATGTGAACTCGCAGCGAGGTCCGGCAGCTCTTCTTTAGAGGAAGAGCCGCAGGAGCCAGGTGCAGCGGTGCCGATGGAAGCTACCGGGAGCTTAGCGGCCAGCGGACAAGCTTTGTGAACAGCAAAGGTGAGTATTCTCACTTGTTCGCGCGAAATAGAGAGCGAGAGAGAGAGAGAGAGAGTGTGTATTAGCGGATTTGCGGTGAGGATGGCGAGGGACTGCCACTTCCCAGCCCTTGGGAAGCGATAGGCCTCCGTCGGCTGAAAGACAGTCGCGGGTGGCCGACCTGCATTATCGCGCCATAAAGAGCGGGAGAGAGAGAGAGAGAGTGAAAGAGATTGAAACGTTGTTTTAGTATAATATTATTTTGTGCAAGGCACTCAGGGCGCACGTAGCCTAATCGGCTACGACATGGCGCCTACGTCACAGCAGTAAAATATGTTCAAGTTTAATTGTTCAGTCAACTTTCTCAATGTTAAATGATAGTCTGATCTCACAAGAGTGTTTACACGTTCGATGTTTTCGTCGGTTTTCGAAGTTAAAGGCCTCCCTGAAAGGTGTTTATCTTCAATGTGTTCTCTGCTTTTCAAAAATAATTTGTGGCACCGAAAAACTTGAGCTCGGGATAAAGAAGGTTTTCTATAGGCCTGTTTCAACTTTTTAAACGTCACACTTGCTGATTTTCTAAGCTTAACACAAAATTTAATGGCACAACGTTGCTCCAAATTTCGCTGTTCTATTTTGAGTGACACACAACCAAAACACAATATCACTAATAGCGGTACAAAAATTACGTAGTTAACGGAAGGAGATGAAACTCGCACATAGCCATGAAAGGGGGCTGATACACGTGCAAGCGATCTGGCAACAGCGCAGCGTTTCCAGATCGCTTGCAATGTTGCTAGTTTCATTACTTTTCTGCAACACCTCGTAGCACATTTGTTTTTTTCTTTGATTCGACGATACAAAAATAAGTACTACAATATTTATGTAACTGTAATCATTATTGTAACTTAATAAAAATTCGATGTATATTTTGATTATATTATTTTTATGTGTGTTGTTACAAGGCACCACGTCGTAGCCGAAATAGCTATGTGCGCCCTGTGTGCCTCGCACAAAAATTAAATGAAATGATTTATTAATATATTCCCTCGCTCTCTTTCTTCCTCACTCTCTCACACAGCACCGCATGCTTGCGCCGTCTCAATCCCGCACACTCGGATATGCACGAGATTCTCCCCGGAAATGCAGGCCGGTCGCCCGCGGCTGCTTCTATAGCCGGCGGAGGCCTCTCGCTTCCCTAGGGCAGGGAAGTGGTAATCGGTCGCTACCTCCAAACGCGAACTCGCGATCACTCACCATTGCTCTCTCTCCCTCTCTCTCTCTCACACTTATTACTATCGGACAAACGAAGACACTTAAGATAGGTGTCTCGGTGACTCGTCCGCTCGCCGTTGAACGCCTGGCTGTTCTCCTTCTAGCCATGATCCGTGACTCCGGCTGCTTCTCCCCCAAAAAAGAGCTGGTGGACCTTGGGAATAGCCTGCTCGTTCGTTGACAGCTTTCTCCTCAACCTCGGCTGCAAAAGTCGCGGTGGAAACCTTAAGTCGCCACCCGCTGACGCCTGCCTTCTTCGTTTCCCATCTAACTTCCTCGCTGTAGCTCCTCGTCTTCGCTCTCCTTCCTCGCACTTCTCTCTCGACTTCTTCATCACTCTCTCTCACTTTCTCTTGCACACCTTCACCCCTGGCTTCACTCACGACGCTTACTCTAATCAAAGAAGAACAAAACTGTGTTCAACCGCAGGATTTATCTCAGTACCATCCTCGCGGGAGCGCGTAGCGAAACTCACTCGCAGGGGAGCACAGCGTAATTGCTCGTTGCGCTAGCTCTTCTCTCCCCTTCCTTCGCGGCTCCCAAAATTGCTCGCCGATCGTCACCGCAAGTTCGAAACTTGCGCGATTTTCGAACGTTACCGGCTTTTCGAGAAATCCGCATTTTCGCGGCTAAACAGACTTATACAAGCCGGCAACCTGGCGACGGTCGCGCAAGAATGTAAACACTTACATTTTTCGTCGACGACCTATGACGGACTCTTCGTAACAGTGTGATATTTATTTTATAAACGTAAAAACAATTGAATTTGTCCTTTTAAGAAATGAAGAAATTACCAAAACCAAAACGACGTAAGCAATCAGCAAAATTTATTGTATTATTTAAATGTCAAGAAGGTGGCTTCGAAGTAGTCGTATTTAGATAATCCTGAATTAAATTCTAAATCAGATTCCAAATTCGAAAATTCTGGAATACCTATAGCTTCATATCGTCATGTGCTCGATAATTATGACAAAAATCAGTCTAAATTGGAAGCAAATCATGATTATGTATAGGTGAATGAAGAAAAAATATGATTCCCGCCTAAAAAATAAAATCCCGCTTTCTAAGAAGGTCGAAAGTAAGATTCGTGGCTATTCTTAGTAACAGCTTTTTGAGCTTTTCTTCTCTTAAGAACTAAAAAATTATATTTATTATTAACAGTACACAAGAAAACGGTTACGATTTAACACCTGAAGAGTTAGATACATTTTTAAAGGATAGTGTAATGGGTATATTCGGATGCACGTGCGAGACTTTTCCTTGCACGTACGCACTCCTGTCGGTCCCGGTTTGAGCCTGACAGGTCGCTAGGTCCACCGATGCCGCCTCAAGTGTTGACAGACGTTAGCCGTCGCTGCAATGACACTCTTGTGCAGTGCTGGTCTATTGACAACGCAGAATTCTCCTTGGATCCTGCTTTACTTACAGTCTGTCAAGTAAGAGCGTGGTCGACTTCACCGACAGTTAATAGAAGATTTCGCTCTAATTTCTTCGCGAGCCAATAGAGGGAAGCTTTTTCCTTGATGCATTGTTAACAAAGACTCAGTTATCGTCGATCTTTTGAAAAAGAATCACGTTAAACGCCATGAGTGCTAAGTACGCATCGCGCTACGAGGCTGTGTTCCTTTGCATCCCCCCGAAAGGTCCCAAAATGTCGCAATCAGCGGCTGCTAAATATATGGGAAAGTCGAAGGCATTTGTACAGAAGTGGATACAGCGATATTAAGTGGCTAAAAATGTCGATGATTTACCAGAACGTGGCTCGATAGGAAAAGTGAACAAAAAAGATGAAAAAAGAATAGTGAATCTGTTTTCGCGAAATCCTGCTTTAACACTGTGGCAAGGACTAGCAAAATTAATGGCAAAAGGTTTAGATATATCCTACAAAACTATCCAAACCCATCTTCGTACTCATCATCTGAAATGGCGCAACACAATGAAGAAGCCTCTGTTGACTGAAAAACATGTGACAAAGCGACTCGCTTAGGCGCATGAGAATATTGATAGAGATTTTGAAAATGTCATTTTTACTGATGAATGTTCTATGTAGGCACGTTCTGTCCTCACGCGAGCCTGGTCAACTTACACCAATAGGCTTGTTCAGCGGACCGTAAAACATTGAATAAAGGTGCATCTTTGGGGCTGCTTCTCAAAGCAGGAATTCGGCACTTTGCACCTCTTTACTGACAACCTAAATGCCGAGAAAATGATAAAAATCTACAAAAAGGCTTTACTGCCATCTGCCAAACGATGGTTTATCACAAAAAATGAAGATTGGATTCTGCAGGAGGACAACGATCCTAAACACCGCAGCAAGCTCTGTACTCAGTGGAAGACTCAATCTGGCATCGTTACCTTGGATTGGCCGTCGCAGTCGCCCGATGCAAACCCTATTGAAAATGTGTGGGCATATAATAAACGTAAGCTTCGTGGAAGACGCACATACACTTTGAAGCAGTTGTCTTACGGAATTCGTCGGATCTGGAGATCCTTGCCACTAGAATACGCCGTCAAATTAGTGGAAAGCATGCCTCGGAGATGCCAGGCAATTATCGACGCCGGTGGTGACTGGACACATTATTGACCAAATTGCATCATTGTTTGTAATGTGTACAATGTATATATAAATATGAAAGTTTCATCAAATAAATTTTTTTATAAATTAACACGACCACGCTCTTACTTGACAGACTGTACGTATGCGGGGCCTTGTCCTAAGGTCCCACATCCAGAACTGCTTTCACCGGGCTTAGCTGCCCAGTATGTGTGCCAACAGGCGGTTGGCACACCCGCAGAGGCGGTGGTATTAAGGACAGGGAGCTAAAGAGGAAGGGAGACAAATAACGCGCACCCGTTCTGCGCTTAAAACTTATTTATTGCTAAAATTCTACAAAATATTCACAAAAGATAATTATTTGTCGCGTAGAGGCTTGACAGCGAGGGTAGCAATTAGTATTGCTAGACGCACAATACTAATTCGATAGATGCGCACTGCGCGTGCGCACCATACCCTTACTCCTGCTGATCGCACTTAACACATCGTTCAATAAGTCCCAAGACTAACAACGAAAACAACATTTTTTTACAAAAATCATTTTTATCCATCAATATAATCTCCTTTTGGAGTGATACAATCTTTCTAACGCCTTTCCAACATTTCCATACCATGTTTATAGAAGGATTTATCCTTTGCTTCAAAATAGGCTTTAGTTTCGGCAATGACCTCCTCATTCGAGCCAATTTTTTTCCTTGGAGCATTATTTTGAGATCAGCAAAGAGCCAGTAGTTGCTGGGGGCTAAATCTGGCGAATACGGGGGGTGGGGAAGCAAATCAAAGCCCAATTTGTTCAATTTTGCCATTGTTTTCATGGACTTGTGGCATGGTGCATTGTCTTGGTGGAAAAGGATTTTTTTCTTCTTCATGTGCGGTCGTTTTGCTGCGATCTCCTCCTTTAAACGTACCAACAAGTCAATATAATAATCACTGTTGATTGATTTACGTTTTTCCAGGTAGTCAATGAAAATCACGCCATGTGTATCCCAAAAAACAGACGCCATGACTTTTCCAGTAGACTGCTGCGTTTTTGGACGCTTTGGGCGGCTTTCGCCAGCCATGCGCCACTCAGATGATTGCCGATTCGACTCCGGAGTGAAATGATGTATCCATGTTTCATCCATGGTCACGTATCGACGCAGGAAATCTTTTTTATTGCGAGTAAATATAGATAAACAGCTCTCTGAATCGTCAACTCGTTGCTGTTTTTATTCCACTGAAAGCAATCGCGGCACCCACTTGGAAAAAACCTTTTTCATGCTCAATTTTTAATGAAGGATTGTCAATACGCTTTCAGATGATATCTGTGTCATTTCTGCAATCTCACGGACCTTGACTTTGCGATTTTTCATTACAATTTTTAACACTTCACTCAGATTTTCCTGTGTAACGGCTTCCAATGGCCTACCCGCGATAGCGCGTGTGTACGAAAAATATATTTATTTGCGGATAACTAGCTAACAGTGGCCACTTACTTTTTTTTAAGTCGAAGATCGTCCTCTCGAAATCTCTCTCAACGGCTTGGTACTAACGGCAGGATATTTTCTTTTCGTGACAGCGTGCATTTGGCTCGGCGGTTGCGAAGAGAAAAAAGCTTTTCTCCGTCCCCTCTCGCGTCACGCCTCTCCTCTTTTCCCGCGTCGCGCCATCGATTGCTTGATCGACGGCGCGGCGTTTTGGCGCGCCGCGAATTCTCACGCCTTTTTCCCCTATCGCTTGATCGATGGCACCACGTATTGTCACGCCGCGATTTCAGTCTCGCACCGCATGTCAGGTGGCCTAACCTTGCATAGCTACCTGTCACAATAGTTATTACATCAATTTTTAATAAAAGAAAAGCTCAAAGAAATTATTGCTGATATGTGAAACTATTTCTTCTGCTATCGTTAGAAATAAATTTGAAATAGTTAGGTTTAAAATAATATCTAAACCTACAGACATGAATTCTATCTAGAGTTAAAAAGGTGCTTACAATTTTTAGAAAAAACTTATTGCAATTTAGTTTGTTCCACAGATTTATCAATTGATGAAATTATGGTGAAGTTTCATGGAAGAACTAGTTTGCTTCAATTTATGCCTGATAAACCTTAACGCTTTGGTTTAAAATTTTGGAGTATGAATAGTATTGAAGGGCATCTATTTAGTTTTGGAATTTATTGTGGCAAAGGATTTAATAATTATTCTAATGATGAAAAAAATAAATTGAACAAAAGTGCTTTAGGGGGCCGTTTTTTTTTTAATGGTTCAGAAGTTGCTCTTAACTGTTGTACCGAGACAGATACAACAATGCTATTTATATTTTGACAATTTTTTTTATAGCTCAGACGTATTTGTTCACTTAAAAAATCTTGGCTCCAGAGCAACAGGAACTGTAAGAGCAAATCGAGCAAAGGTAAGTAACAGCATAGACAAAAGAAATACCAAGAGATACGTTTTCTGTAAAAGTCGAAAAAACAGCAGGATAAACTTGACCATGGTAATGGAGTAAAAACCTGTGTATTAACTTTGAACAACAACAAAAATTGAACTACTTTTCAGTATCACACGTTTTTTCAAAAAAGATAACAAGAAAGAAGAGTACTTTTTTCTTTTAGAATTTGAAATTTATAACATGATCATGAGTGGAGTTGATCTACACGATGAACATTGTAATTTAATGCCATTTACATATTAAAGCAAAAAAATGGACTTGGCAGATATTCATGAGATTCATTTAATCGTCACCCACTAATGCTACTGCACTTCAAAATATTATACACGAGGGTGAAGAAAAATTAGATCTAAGGAAGTAGCTATAGAAATCGCTGAATGCTACATTTCAAAGAAAAAAGAAACTACTACCACGTTATATAAATTTTTAACTTCTGTACGAAAATCATGAATGAATAAAAACGAATCTGGTAAACGAACGTTCTTGATGTGCGGAAACTGAGATGTTCATATGTGCTTGACTGTTTTCACTATTTTGCATAATCCTAACTAAGAAATTCTCTTTTATTACTTATTTCCTGTGTATCTCTAATCAATATTTAATTTCCTGTTTAATTATACGTTTACCTCCACGCGGCAGAAGTCGGGCAACGGTATCATAATTTTGCGGCTAAGAAACATATTCCTAGACTCCCCCATCTTGAATTTGCTAAATCTGATGGCAGATGCGTAATGTTCGACCCTATACTATATGATATACTGAAACCCCTGTATATCATATCTCATAAAAATTGAACGATATTTCATATTTTTGCCGCCATATTGCTATCTTGCATAAAAAAAATCTAATGGCAGATTTATGATGAGCGATCCAAAAAAACCCCGAATAAAACCAATGAGAAAAGCGCAAAATTTTTGGCTTTTAGCTGCCATAATGGGAGTTGACATTTTGAATTTCAAAAAACCTACCTAAAGAAATTTAATTCTAGGGTCAGATGCCATCTTTTATGTACTATTTACTGGTTTCTCTCTACAGGCTCAAAGGAAAAATTTGATTTGATAAAAATTTAGATTCGAGAAACTACATTTTTTTATAAATAAATAATCATTACTTTTCAGAATTGCATTTTCCGATAAATCACATAATATTTTTGAGATTTTCAGACAATTTTACATCAGAAATGAGTATTCTGAATTACTTTTTCGACCCTTTTCATTGAATACAAAACCGCTGACAAAAGTATTAAAAAGTGGTATTCTGGGCGTTAATGGAATAAAACCGTCAAAATATCTATTGTTTTGTAGATATTTCTTCGGGGACCAGAAGTAGAGTCCACAGTGAGCGGGGCTACGTGACTGTAATAAATTTATGAAAGATAGTTTTCTCGAGCGTGATCGAATTACCGTGATCCTGATAAGCATCGTTGGCACCCATCGTTAAAGTTAAATAGTGTTAAGTGGCAATTATAATAAACTAAAGTTTTAAATCAATTTGTGGGGATGTTATTTACACGTAACATTATATCATTTCCCAAGCAATGCCAATCTGATCACTACAGCAGCTACAAATTAAAATGACCTCACCTATATTTTAATATTAGAATACAGTTGTTTACAATTTTTTACTTTGCAATTTATGATCCCACATCTTCCAATTTATAGAGAATCTCTTGTGTGTGTACTAGCGTATTTAATTAGGTGCGCAACTAAGTTCCTGCTGTTTGTCAATAGATGACTCAGGCAGTAAGTGTTCGTCGATTTCAACATTCAAAACGTCATGAAGCAAGCTTAGACAAATGATAAACAAATTACTTTGACACATAAGTAATTTTGTTTTGGCGTCATATACTTTTGGTTGTGTGAAAATGTCTCATCTTGTGCCAAATAATCGTCATTTGCGGAAAGTGTTGCCTTTCTTCTTTCATTCAAAGAAAACAGCGGCTGGAGTATATCGGGAGCTCCAAAACGTTTACGGAGATGCTGCTCTAACACGGACCCCCCCCCCCTCCGCCCCAACCCGAACTCTCCGATTATATTGAAACTTTGATATTTTGTAGAGCATCAAAAAATAAAAGAAGCATATTTTTTTCTATTTGTTAATATTCACTTTGGTAGGGTGATGACCACTCCGGGAGTACACCCCCAAAATCACATTTCTTTAAATATCTCTGGTTTAATTCAATATTTTTCAACGAAAAATAATAAGGATATTCGTTTCAAAAATAGAATGAAACCCAAATGGTCTCATTTTTAAAGTTGCATTCCCTTAATTTTATAGAGGTAAAACTGTATTATTTAAAAATTGTTTTCCTGGAAAAATTTAGGATAATAACAAAAAAATAAAAAAAATATTTTTTTCATTTTAATATGATAAAAATCAGTTGACGTGTTTTGGTATTTTTGCCTTACTTTATTTCGAGGGTGAACAATCCCTGAATCACATTCAAACCACATGGAGATTTTTCGATGGATAAAATGGCTAATTTTTTCATATTTCATGGCTTATCGAAAATTACGATGCACGTAGTGTTGTATTCTACTATGAAAAATGTTAAAGAGGTTGAAACTACTCAGAAAGTTTACCCCTCCTCCCAAACACATCTTGAATATCTCCGGTTTTATTGAATATTTTTAGATGAAACAAAAACGAAAAAATTTATCTCAAAAAATCCAATAAAAAATCAGATACAAACCAAAGGTCTGACTCTTTTAAAAATTAAGAACACTAGCTCTTAATATTCTCATACAACAAATCTAAAACCGTCAATAGGCCGAAGGGCTGACTTAAGTAAAAATTTTAAGCACAAACACAAATTTTAAACACAATAAAGGTGTATCATCTGCATACCCCCAACAAAAAATACGCGCACCAGCCTTCCCCCGAAACCGGAGGATGGCAGAAGTGCGCGACACGATAAGGGCAGAAATGCACTTATTTCTGCCAGTGCTGAGAATCTCCTTTCGCGAAAACTCGCGGAAACCGAGAGACTCACGATGGAGTGCATCGACGGTATGCAGTCCATTATTAAGGAAATGTTGGCTGCGCTCAAAAGTCAGCCCAACATTAAAAATTCGATCAATCGGGGAATACCGAAGATCAAAGAGATGCTGGGTAGGCTCCGGCATACAACTTCGGCAGCCAGTGAGGCTCGAAAGCAGCTGTTTATTACGGTGATCAGCGAAAAAGCAGCCTCTTAACCGATAATGCCTGCCTCGAGCTCGTCCGACATCTCAGCTCAAAAATCAGAGGAGAAGAAAACATGGTCAGAGGTCGACAAGAAATCAAAAAAAGGGACTGAAACGACCTCCAAAAGAGCTAAAGGGCATGCCCTTAAAAGAAGAGAAGAAGGTGCAGCAACAGCCACAGAAGAAATCTGCTGCACCAAAATATAAAATTAAGAGGACGCGACTTGAGGCAATTTGCCTCAAGCCGGCTGACGGCCAAACGTACGTAGATATATTAGGTCGAGTCCGTAAGGACGTAAAGTCCAAAGCTTGCGGCAACGAAATCAAATCGATTCGGCGTACCAAAGCAGGCAAGGTTCTTCTCGATTTAAGGAATACCTCTGCCAAGGGATAGAAGGGGCTATCAGATGCCCTCTAAGGGGCTGTCGGGGGTGCAGGCTCAGTCTCGGAGCTGAACCCGAAGGCGACCTTCGAGATTAGAGATTTAGACTGCTGCACTTTGAAGGCAGAAGTCGAAAAAGCCCCTTGGAGAGTTCTGCCGGGGTATTGAAGAGCAATAGCAGTGGCGCTGACCAAGTTAAACGCTATTCAACAGCGGATGGCCTTTGTGACCATCGATGAAGTTTGCGCTAACCGATTGCTCGAATGGGTTCGGCTTCGGATCGGCTGGGTAAGTTGCAGAGTGCAATGAAAGACTGTAGCACTCAGGTGTTACCGGTGCCTCGGTTTCGACCATTCAAGCCAGAACTGTAAAGGACTGAACAGATCGAATTGCTGCTACAGGTGTGGAGCAAGAAACATCGGGCCACCGATTGCGCGGCGCCACCTGAGTGCTTTCTTGCGAAGCACAAAGCGACCTGGTAATGCGTAAACACATTGCCGGGTCATCCGTTTACGCTGCATATCGCGCAGCTGTATATAAGGCCCAGCGATGATGCAACTCTTTCATGGCAATCTTAATTGGAGCCGAACGGCATACGATCTACTCTTGCAGATCTGCTTCGACCTGTCCATGGATATAGTTCTTAACTGCGAACAGTATCGGAGCAGGGAAACGGAGAGTGGTATTCCGATGATAGCGAAACAGCGGCCATATGGGTTCTCGATCCATGTCGTTTCGGCGTCGTGAGCCATGAATCTGGAAATGGTTTCATTTGGTTTGGAGACACTGACGTCACTTACGGTAGCTGTTACTTTATCCCAAACGAAAGTATAGGTGACTTCCAGACTAGAATTGATAATCTGGAAGACACCGTCCGAGATATGGAGGTTGATTTAATAAGTGTCGGAGATCTAAATCCGAAAGCTTAAATGGGGGATGGACAGGCTGGACTCAAGGGGGAAGCGAGTCATGGACGCGGTGTCACGGCTCGGGCTGGTGGTACTGAATACCGGCTGCACCTCAATCTCTAGACGGCCGGGGTATCGAGAGACTATACCCGATGTGTCTCTCGCATCCGCGGGTCTGGCTGTGCGTGTCAAGGGTTGACGGGTGATCGAGGTCTACACAGCCAGCGATCACCAGTACATCACCTTTCGTATACGTGGTGGAAGGCTGATCGACACGCGTAGCCCAACTAGATGAAATGTCGATAAACTTGATAGGGTAGAGCTATCTCTGGCAATGACGCAAGGTTGAGGATCCCTTGAAAGAGTCTCAGATGGTCTCTCAGCCTCTGAGCGAGCAGAAGCGGTGACGAACACAACTATGCGTCTTATTCACCGAGCTTGCAGGAAGGCGATTCCGCGGAGGAAACCGAAGATCGTGCGATGCCCGGGCCACTGGTGGACGGATGGGATCGCTGACCTCAGACACAAGTGTCTGAGATCTTGGCGATTAGCAACATGATCCAGAAAACGGGACAACGATCTAGCTGGGAAAATGGTCGACTACAAATCGGCCAGAAAAGAGCTTCGACGGGCCATCAAGTCTAGTCAGTGCCAAGCTTTGCTAGGAACTCGACAAGGACAGGTGGGGTCTGGGATCCACGATCGTTATGCAGAAGCTGGGTGCCTTCTCTCAGAGAGTACCCACGGACGCGGCTACGATCGACAGCATTGTCAATGCCCTTTTCCCAACGCATCCATTGCTCGAGGATAAGGCAATAGCGCCAGCCGACCTGGACTTTTCATTTTTCACCAAACAAGAGCTTATACGAGCTGTTGGTTCGATAAAGAATTGGAAGGCGCTGGGACCCGACGGAATTCCGGCGAAGGTACTCAGGGCCGTAGCTAAATTCCATCCAGAGCTCTCGCTTGGTATGTACAACTCGTGCCTAAAGGCGGGTACATTCTGGGCCTGGTGGAAGGTTGCGAGACTTGTGCTTATTGGTAAGGGTAATGCGTCATCTATCTATCCGCCTCTGTATATGCTCAACACCACGGGTGAACTCCGTAGTAAGCCGTGCATTACGCTCGAGGCCTAACTGAAAGGCAACACGATTTTTTTATGTGGTAAGTCGACAATCGGCGCTATCCAGCAGGTGGTGGAGACTGCCCGAGCCGTGGAACGGAGCAACCAACATTCTCGCCCCGACTACCTGCTGGTCCTTCTAGATGTAAAGAACGCGTTCAACTCGGTCAGCTGGGTGGATGTTCTAAACGCGACGCAGCGTGATTTCCAGGTGCTTAAATACATTCTTCGGATGATTCAGAGTTACCTGACGGACCGCTACATTGTGTACAAAACACCAGATGGACCGAGAAGAAGGAAGCTCACAGCTGGAGCTGATCAAAGCTCAGTGCTGGGTCCCCAATTGTGGATCATTTCCCATGATGAGATCCTACGCATAAAGATGCCGGAGCAGACCTTCCTGATTGGGTACGCAGATGATATTGCTGCCGTCATCACCGCTCGCGATGTGGAGGCAGTACAGATGTGACTTAATCAGGTAATGCGTTGTGTCGTCCGGTGGAAGGACAATCACAGCCTCGAGCTGTCAGCCTCAAAATCCGAGATCGTCTGGTTTACCAAGAGGCTTATGGACAAGATACGTCCTTCCGATATGGGAGAAGCGTCAGTCCTAACCAAGCCTGCGGTGAAGTACCTGGGGGTAACGCTGGATTTTAAGCTTACCTTCTTGCACCATATCCAAGGAGCCACAGAGAAAACGGCTATTGTGACGGCGTCTCTTAGCAGGGTAATGGCCAACATCGGGGGCCCAAGCTCCTGCAAGCGATGCCTGCTCATGCGGACCGTAGAGTCAATAATGCTAGAAGGGGCTGAAGTATAGGCTAAAGCACTGCGAATAAGGAAGTATCGTCGAAGAATGGCCGCAGTGCAGCAAAGAGGGTCCTTTCGCATCGCTTCCTCGTACCAAACGGTCTCGGGGATTGCCGTGCTGGTAGTCGCTGGGGTGGTCCCTATCGACCTTCTGGCTCAAGAGCGTAGGTTCGTGCACCAGCACAAAGCTAAGCACGGCAAGGTGACCGCAATGGAGGAAGCCCAGGCCAAATCCTTGCGGGCCTGGCAACAGCGTTGGAAACTAGGATCACGGAGGCGTTGGACTGCTCGACTGATCCCTCAGCTTGAGCCATGGCTCCGACGTTTCCATGGGGAGGTAGATTACTATTACTACCTCACCCAGTTCCCGACAGGACACGGCCTCTTCCTCAAATACCTTTACCATATGGGGGAGGTTGATACTCGTGGCTGTGCTCTTTGTGAATCTTCCTACAACAACGCTCTCCACATGTTATTTTATTACGAGCGCTGGAGCGTCAAGCGGGGAGAGTTAGAAAAAGACCTTGGAGTCATCACGCCAGTCAATATAGTCTTTGTAATGTTCCAGGGTCAATCAGGATGGTCGAAGGTCTCCTCCTTTGTTAGGAGGGCCCTTCGACACAAAAGGCCGTCCTGGACGGCCTGCCATAGGCTCGTCCGAAGAAGACGATAACTTTGAAGATCCGACGAGAGAAGGAAGAAGAGGAACCGAAAAGAAGGCACCTTTCTGGCGAAGGCCTGGTTCCACTAGGAAGTAATGCTCGAAGGTGGTATCGGAGTGGAAACGAAAACCAGGCTAGGCGAAGGGGCTTTAGTAGGTAGGGCAATGTTTGCGAGTCCCACACAATGAGGAGGGGAGGGGGGAAGCACGAAGCCTCCCTGATAGTGCGTAAGAAGGATTTCCTCTTTCACCACAAAAAAAAAAAAAAAAAAAAAAAAAATTATCGTTATGGTTATCGTTATCATCATTTTATGTAACAGATTAACAAAAAAAAAAAAACGATTACTATGAAATATAATTAGAAGATAGTAATCCTTACTTTGATAAAAAAGAACATTTGATTATAGTGTCATATTAAAAAATATAGTCAATAAAAATGCTTCATGAAATCTAGATTCTTCGTTTACAGGTTCAGAAGTTTGGATTTGCTCGGTTCAAAACCAAGGCTTTTGACCTGTTTGCAATTTTGGAGATATTGTTCAAAAGGTTGTTAACTGGATTGGGTGAGGAAGGTATGGGGTTAAGAGCTTGTGTTTAAATTCTTTTAGAAACAGTAAGACCTATCTGTCGTTTAAGTTGTGTGTTGAGTTAGGGGCTTAAGAGTTTGTGTTTACAATTTTGACTAAAGTCAGGCCTTCGGCCTATTGGTGATTTAAGATTTGTTGTGTGAGGATATTAAGAGCTAGTGTTCTTAATTTTTAAAAGAGTTAGGCCTTCAGCCTGTATCTTAGTTTCTATTGAACTTTTTGATGAAATTTCTCGTTTTTGTTACATCCAAAAATATTCAATAGAACCGGAGATATTCCAGATGTGTTTGGGGGGAGAAGTGAACTTTATGGATAGTTTCAACCCCTTTAACATTTTTCATAGCAGAATACAATACTACGTGCATCGTAATTTTCGATAAGCCATAAAATATGAAAAAATTAGCCACTTTACCCATCGAAAAATCTTCATGTGGTTTGAATGTGATTCAGGAGTAGTTCACCCCCGAAATAAAATTAGGCAAAAATACCAAAACACGTCAACTGATTTTTATCATTTTATAGTAAAAAAAATATTTTTTATATTTTTTCGACATTTTCCTAAATTTTACCGGGAAAAAAAATTCGCAAATAATACAGTTTTACCCCTATAAAATTTAGGGGTTACAACTTTTAAAAATAAGACATATCGGGGTTGATTGCGTTTTTTGAGACGAATATTTTCCATTTTACTTTGTTGAAAAATATTAAATTAAACCGGAGATATTTAAAGAAATATGATTTTGGGAGTGTATTGCAGGGATGGTTTTCGCCCCCTTCAAGTGAACATTAGCAGATAAAAAAGAATACAGGTCTTGTATTTTTGAATGCTCTACAAAATATCATAGTTTCAATAAAATCGATGAGTTCAGGTTTGGGGGGGGGGCTTCCTTGTAAGTGAAACAAAGTGCCGTGATTGGTTCCGTTGCTTCAAAGACGGTGATTTCGATACTGACAACCGTCGGCGTGAAGGCAAGGACCTTTAGGGGCATTGCTCAATGAGGATCTGTACCAAACAAAAGTATTTATTTTATTTATTAGGAGTTACTTGCCAAGCCATTTTCAAGTGATTGCATGCGTTGTGAATGATTCAAAAGCAGGAACCTTGGGTTCCTTCTGATTTGAAGCCAAGGAACGTTAAGCGTGGTTTTTTCGTCTGTGAACAACTGCTTTAGCAGCAAAAAATGAGGGGTTTCCTTCATAGTATTGTGACAGGTGATGAAAAATGAAATCATTATAGCAACCCAAAGAGCAGGAAACCAAACGAAACCATCACTTGGCAACAGTATCAAATTCAATTGATTCTATCATGCAACAAACATAATATCTTCCATAAGAAATTTCAATATCAATATTCAACAAATTATAATATCTTCTACAATATAAAAATTGTTTCAAACAAATACAAAATAAACGATATCAAAGTTCATTATTACTTCATATGAAAATATAAATAAACTTACTTCTTGAAATAGATGAGCTTTTGATATATCATCTAATTTTGTTTTATCAATAACTTTGACAGCTACTTTTTCTCCTGTAAAAACATGACGAGCAGATTTAACTACTGCAAAATGCCCCCTTCCTAATGTTTCTTCTAAATCGTATAGTCCAGCAATTTTTCCATCATAACAGTTTATTCTTTTACTCATTTTGATTGCTATAATAAAATCAAGAAAAAATATATGATTATTCGTTATATCGTAAAGATGTTAGTATTTATGGTATAGTTCTCTTTTTTTTCATTTATTTTGAAACTGTTAATTAATATAAAAAATAACAAACGTTTAAAATTTAGAAATAAATTTTTAATAATTTAAAAAGATTATTTTTATTATTAATTAAGATTTAATAAAGTTTTTTATCAATGTAAAAATCTATAAATATATCAAATGCTTAAAATGTTCCTTCATGAAACATGTATGTTTAATACAAATATTCTTGGAACGACAAGGCAATTTTCAATAAAAATATAATAATAAAACCCTACCACAATCACTTACTATTTTTTACATCTAATACCTTTTACATATGAATTAGATAATTGAATTGGAATTTTTTTTAAAATACATATATAATTAAAGAAAACAGTCTTATAACAAGGAAGCAATTACACTGAAAAATACTTTTAGAAAAATCTAATTATAAGAAACTCAAACGCGTGAAAGTGACTTTTGAAGAAATCAAAGAAGTTAAAAAAGCCTAATATCAAGTAGTTACTGAAGAGTAGCAGTCCATGGACTGCCATTGAATAAGCTATAAACTAACCTAGGTATGCGGCCACATTTAATTTATGTACCGAAGTTGATCCATAAGGCTCAAGAGTTTGTATGTGTACGGTAGTAAAATTTAATCTTCGATTTGTATTCTTTATTCATAGAGAATTGGATTTAAATTATACGGGGTATGTTCAATAAATAAAGCCAACTTTTTTTTTTTTTTTTTTTTAATATGTTTATGCACTTGCCCCAAACATATGTTGACAATATCAGCTGTCTCACATGATCGTGTTGTTTACAGCAGACACGACAAGTATCTGTCTTTACACGTGCGTGGCGATTTTTTGTCGTTTAAAAAAATAAAGCAAAGAAGTTGTATTAAATTTTGCGTAAAAATCAAAATTTAGTACTCTGATATCGTGAAAATGTTAACGGTGGCATTTGGTCAATCTACTCTGGCTGAAAAAAATGTTTACAAATGGTATAAGCAATTTGAAGAAGGCCAAGAAGATATCAATAATAATCTTCGTCCTTGAGGTCCTGGCATGTCAAAAACAGATAAAAATGTTGAGATAGTGAAGAAAATAATTTTTGAAATTCGTTGTAAAAATATTAGAGAGGTTGCTGAAGAAGTTGGCGTTTTTTTCAGATCTTTTGGGCGTGAGACATATGTCAGCGAGGTTTGTTCCGAAATTACTTGATTTTGACCAGAAGAGCAGTCGCATGAGCATCGCTCAGAAGTTGCTGAATGGAGTTAGTAACGATCCAAATGTGCTCAGAAGGATCATAGCTGGTGATAAAGCATGGGTGTATGGTTATAACGTCGAAATCAAAGCACTATTATCTCAATAGAAGCGACCAGATGAGCCGAAACTAAAAAAAGTGCTCGAAGTTCGGTCAAATGAGGAGATTTTAGTTACTGTTTTCTTTGATTATGATGGCATTGTGCATTAAAAATTTCTGCCAAAAGGTACCACGGTCAATACAGAATATTACCTTAAGTTATGTGCCGGTTGCGTGAAACAATAAGATGAAATCGTCCAGCTCTGTGGAAAAACAATTTATGGCTGTTCCATAACGATAATGCCCCTGCTCAAACATCGTTGCTGGTTCGTAATTTTTTAGCTAAAAACAACACCACGACCATGCCCCAGCCTTTATATTCACCAAATCTAGACCCATGCGACTATTTTTATTTCCAAAACTAAAAAGCACCCTTAAAGAGCATAGATTTTCCATGATTAATCAGACAAAAACCGAATCGCTAAAGAAATTGAAGGCTTTACCAAAAAACACCTATAAGAAGTGCTTCAAGGATTGGAAAAAGCACTGGAATAAGTGCATAAAATCTGATCGACAATACTTTGAAGGGAGCTACATAAATTGTGACGTGGTGTTCTTGCACCAATCACATAAGGAGGCCAAAGCATAACTTGTGCGCCCCCTCGTAGCTGAAATACCCCCCTTTTACAATCTTGGCAGTCTCGCAGGACTGCCACGCTGACCCTAACTAACAGTCACGTAGGGCTGTGCATACTTTACCTACCCCAGGTACATGGGCTTCAAGCTCAAGTAAAGGCTCCAGCAAGGAGCCAGTCTCAGGAGCCCATGACTAGGCGATGGCAGTGCTTGCACACACTGCAGCAGGGATTCCTTTCTAAGCTCCTTTCTGTCCTGGTAGTGGTTCCCGTACCTGCAACCTCCCAGACAGTAGTTAAAAGAAGAAGGAAGCAATAATAGCAGCTGCACCTTGGAAGGGAAGTACAAGCTGCCACACAACATCATAGGAAAGTGGAAGAGGAGGTTAGAAGGCAAGCAAAAACACATAAGCACAGCATTTCAGTACAAGTAATTACGCACCTGAAAGTTTCTAATAGCGTTGCTTCGCTGCCGCTGCAAGCAGGCTCTCGCTGTCACCGACACCGCTGCTTCACTTTCTCCACCACTCATCGTTCAATCCGCAGCTGCTGATCCGCCGTACTGCCGCACCTAAAAAAAAAGAAAGAGAATAGACAAATGAGTCGAGGCCTATCAGCCATGAAACGCGTCGACTTACCTGGACTCTCTGGACATCGGAGGTAGATTCTCGCCGCTCCGGAGAAGAAACACAACAACATTGGCACTCGCGAGCGGACAACCTAAACGCGCGCTGCTGGCGCGCAGTAATGTCAACTGCCGACAGCGCTGAGCGCGCGCGGCGGCTGTGTCGCGTAACGTACTTTACACGTACGTTGCGCCGGCGCAGAACGCTTATCTAAAATCCACGCTCGCGAAAGTGCCACGCCGGAGCTTCTCGTTCACTCCGTTCAGGTCCGTTTGAGCAACAAGTCGCGATATTAGCAGTAGCAGTTCGACTCCGTATCCGTCCTTTTAGAGAGTAAAAACGAAACGAGCGTGCGAGAGACCGTTATTGTAGTATCCGAGGCGTGAATGGAACATTTGGTAAGTGCATCCAAGTGCAGCAGCTGTTACCAGAAGGCATCCCTGCAACGAATCGTCCCCGTATCCTTTCCGGCTGTGTGTGTGCGACCGCGACGCGTGCTACGCGCCTTTGTGCTACGCGCTGGATCTTAATTCTTCACTTTCAAGCTTTTGAGTGACGCTCCTTATTTTTTCCAAATGTTCTTTGCGGTCTCTCATTTGACACTGTATTTGGCATGTAATTAGATGGTCTTTAAATGTTTTGCAATCTACCCAGAGCATGCATTTCGAGTGCAGTGTCTTCGCATATCCTTGGTTTTTATCCTGATCTGCCTTTGACATCTTCGGGGGATCGGCGACAATAGCATAGTACGTCTTTTTACTTCCTTTCAAAGCTTTAAGAGTATCCTTAGCGTTAATAAGCTGAATGTATCCGCAAGTGGCCTGTCTTTCAATATTTCGGATGATCTTGATGAAATCTAACGGTCCAAATATTCGAAAATCCTTAAAGAGTTTTTCTTTCGTTATATTTCAAGGTAATTGGCAAAATTGTCTAGTTCCAGAAGGTCTAGTAGGTATGGCCCTTGACTTTGCTTTGTTCCGTAATTTTCTTAGCTCTCTAGTTTTGTCTTCTTCGTTGAAATACCTTATCTTTAGTATTCCGGCTGAATCCTCATCTCCATTTAAACGTATGTTTACGCCTCTTATTGGTCCCATTTCTTTGGCTCTTTCTACAGCAGCTGATAAGGAGGTGGTGCAAGGGTTGTAAAATACCAGACTGCCTTCACCTTCTGGATTTTTAGTCACGTTGATTCGGCATCGCCCAGTTATGGTCTTTTCGGATTAAGTTTTCTGGAAGCTAAGGTTGTGGATTAGGCTTTGTAAACGCCGGGTTCGAAATAAACTGGGGTTTATTAGTAGGACATTGTTTTAATTGTGGTCTTACGGAAACGTGTTTTGTTGGGTCTTTGTTCCTTCTCGTGGAACGGTTGTATAGTTTAAGGTTACGGATTAGTCAGTGTCCGGGATTTGAATAGATAATGTTTGTGGATAGGACAGGGGTTGTGGAGGAATTAATAATTGATTTATCCATCTTCCAGGAACTGAGGCCTGTTCTGGTATCTGTAGTGTGCAGGACTGGCCTTCGTATGTTGATTCATTTTGTAGACCAATTGGGCTCAGTGGTGTTTCCTGTATACGATGTGCAGGAGTAATGTCAGAGATTATTTTGACTTTGCGTTCGGTCTGATAATAATGTTGCAGCATTCTTCGAGTATCACACTTCCAGGCAATGAAGATGAGCCCTACGGTGATTAGGATTTGGCCCAAAGCTCTACCGTATATTAGGAAATGCGTGTTGGAGATGCCTCTCTGATGATTTCCTATTTGTTTTAATAGACGGGTAATTTTCTCTATCGACTCTTCGCGGTTTTTACATCCTTAAACGTCTGATGCAGGGGCGTTTGAAATCTGTGTTTCTGGAGTGCTGATCAGTTCTTGATGATAGTTTAACATGTCAGGGAATATGGCCCCTACATTGAGTGTTATCTCTGGTTTGTATATGTATTGAAAATCGTTGCGTTGGTTTCCTTCACTTATGAGAAGATGTTTGTCGGTCTTGCCTACACAGCCGGGTGCCATACGTCAAATTCCTGCCTTCTAGATGTGTATAGTTTGGTCTGGTTGTCCTGGACAGATTAGACGTAAATCTTCTTTTTGTCCTAAGGAATAGAGCCAGAATTCATCCATCCCCAGAGATGGTGCTAGTAGTACCAAACTGTCTACGTTTCCATAGAGTGCGAACCTTTACATGAAACGTGTAAAAATTTCACGTCGATCGGATCACAGACAGCAGAGTTATCGAGGTTAGAGTAAAGCAGCATTGTATAAATCCTCTAGAGATTGGGTTATTATGTGTTCTTTCTCATTTACTAGGTACACTAGCTCCTCTTGGTCTGTGAATAACTGGTCTATGTTAGTATTTATCTTGTCGACGTCTTCTGCCGTGACTAGTCCGAATAGGCTTTTACTGAGGCTTTCAATGAAACCTAAGGGCACCATCCGCTTGTACCTCATGCTTCCTGGAACTTTTATAGAATCTTTCACGGATTGTCCTATATCAGCGAGCATGGTTTTTATCTCTGTCTGTATTTGAATTAGGGTGTTTTGTCTCGCTTCCACTAAGTCTGTCCCGAGCATAACCCCACAAGTGTTCACTTCCATGAGTGCAGTGCAATTAGCAAGTAGGGTTTGGTAACTGTAGATCGCCCCGTGAGTTTCTAGAAAATCTTTTATGTTTACATAAATTGTTACCAGCCAATCAGCCTTTTTTAATCGTACTACTTCCATACGCTCTTGATACATTCCAGGGTTTTCTTTTATTAGCTCTATCTCAAAATTCTTTCCTGTGAAGTCTGGAGAAGTTCCTGCGTGTACCATTATCACGTAAAGGAGACAGAGAGACTTGTGCATGGTTTTCTGAAACGGTTATTCCTTTTATTCAGGGGCTAACTTTAATTTATCCATGTGTTTTCTAATACGTCTGCCAACGGGTAATTCTAATATAGCATTGTTTCTACCCAATATTCCAACGATTTTCAAAGGTTTATTATAGTATTTATCGAACTTTGATGTTCTTATTTCCTTGAGCACATATACATGGTCTCCGACCTTGGCTTTTAGTTTCTTCTCTTTACTATCATATCGAGTTTTAGATTATAGTTTAGCTGCTATCTGATTATCCCTGGCGATGTTATTCATTTCATCCAAACGAAGAAGTGAGTCCCATAGGTACGTGTTATATGTATTTAGTTTTTCCTCGACTGGTATTTTTAGGGGGAATCTTGCGATTCTTTCGAAAACCAATTCATAAGGAGTGAATCTAGTGGCAGAGTGTAAGCTGGTGTTGTAAGTGAAAGCTGCGAAAGGTATTAATCTATCCCAATCGTTATAAGATTCTGAATACGTTCTGATAAAATCAGTTAATGGCGCATGGCTTCTTTCTAATGATCCATTGGTCTGGGTCTATATCCTGACGTGGTAAGATGTCGTATTTTAAATATTTGTATAAGTGTTTCCGTCAAATCTGACAGGAAACTGGTTCTTCTATCCAATAATATTGCTTTAGGAGCCCCAAATTGACATATGAGGTGCTTAACCAATGCGTTGGCTATTGTGGTAGATCGCAAATTAGGTATTGGTACCACTATCAAGTATTTTGTTAGATTGCATTGCATAGTCAGCATATAACAGTTGCCACGAGGGGTCATTCTCAATTTGCCTACAATGTCGATAGATACCTTATCAAATGGTTCTATCGGTGTGTCCGTGATAATCATGGGCTTCCTTGTCTTAGTTCGATCCAACTTTTTCATACTGCATTCTCGGCACTTTTGGACGTAATCCAGAACGTCGTTTCGCATACCTGGCCAGTAATGTCTCTCTCGGATCTTCTGATATGTTTGGTTTACCCCTTTGTGTCCCCCTATCAGGCTTTCATGTAAATTTTGTATTATGCCATTCCTCTCCTCTGGTTCTGGACAATTCACCTTTCCGTAACATAGGGTTACGGTGATTGGGCTACCCTCAAATGTTTCTGTCAGCAGTTGAGCTAATAGTCCTGCCTCTAGGGCATTTAGCATGTCTCCTTTTCGCGAAATGCGATAACTAGTGAGGTTTCTTTGAAGCATTGTAGTTCTGAAATGAGCTAAAGCGGTCCTTATGTTCGGAATAGTGAGACTGTCGAAGTAATTATGTTTTATAACCACGGATAGTATGTCATGATTCTTATAAGACGTAACCAGGATCTGTCCTACCTTTGGTCTGGTTTCCTTTAATTTCATTCGATTTATTGCTCCTATATCAATCAATAACCTTGTTGTACTCGTTATACTCTCAATATCGCTAGTTACGAAGTGTACTAGGTTGTCTCTTTTATAGGTAAGGCTTTGTCGAGATGTTTTAATGTTATTTCTTGAAATCAGTAGAGGCGGGAGTTGTTGTTCTTCTAAGCTGTCAGTATCTTCTGAACTTCGGTCACTGTGATCAGTGGTGATAGTTTCATGCGACTCGGTTGAAGATATGCATAATGAGATCAGAGGTAGTAATTCGTTAAAAGAATGTTTGGGCGCTTGGCCATAATTTATATTTACACTTGGTGTTTTTTTAAGTAAGGTTTTATGTGAGGGTTCTTTAGTGTCTCCAGGAATGCAAACTGCTTCACTAAAACGCAAGTCTTTCTTAACTTTCCCTGTTAGAGGAGTACTTTTGGCTTGTGGTTGTTGGTTGCAACTGAATGGTGTGTCTGAAATAGGTTTAGATGCTTTTCTTGGTATCTCATGTATATTATCTGAATCTTCTGCGTCGGCGTCACTGTTTGTTCCATAATTAATTTTGTTGTCTAAGGTTAGGCTACAATGCGATGTTGCTACATCCCTCTGGAGTGTCTGAGAATTTTTTCACCAGTATCCGTTTATTAGTTGCCGAGATAGACGTGCTTGAGTGAACGTGTGTTTAGTACCCCGGTGCAAGCTCTACGATGGATGAGAAATTTGAACATCGTGGCGCAATCAAATTCTGCTATAAACTTGAAAAAACTTCCGCGAAAACGAAAAAAATGATTGACTTGGCTTACGGTGAAGGTGTAGTGTCGCGTACAACTGTTTACACGTGGTTTAGGCGGTTCAAAAAGGGTAGAGAGTCGTTAGAAGATGACGAGAGAAGCGGCCAGCCGTCAACAGCTGTTACCGATGAAAACGAGGCTCGCGTGCGCGCGCTACTAAAGCAGGATTGCCACATGTCTCTTAGAATGTTGGCAGACGAACTGAACATGAGCAAGGATAGCGTCGCGTTGATTTTGAAAGAAAAAATGAACCGCAGGAAGGTCTGCTCTCGATTTGTTCCGCACTTTCTCACACCAGAGCGGAAAGAAACTCGCATCCAATGTTGTCAAGATTTTATCGAGACTTGCGACACCACTCCGGGCTTTCTAACCTCAATTGTGACTGGAGACGAGACTTGGTGCTTTCAAAACGATCCTTCCACGAAGCGCCAGTCATCCGCTTGGCTCAGTCCGGGCCGTGCGAGGCCTCAAAAAGTGCGCCAACAAAAATCACGGGTGAAGACGATGCTCATCGCTTACTTCGACTCGAAAGGCCTAACACAAAGAATTTGTGCCCCTAAACACCACCGTAAATGCTGCGTATTACGTAGAGGTGTTAAAACGTCTGAAGCGCCGGATTAATCGCATCAGGCCCGAGTACAAGGAACCGGGATCGTGGAGTTTGATGAATGACAATGCGCCTGCTCATTCTTCGAACATTGTGAAGCGTTATCTCGCCGAAAATCAGATCACACGCATCTATCACGCCCCATACTCGCCAGATCTGGCTCCAGCCGACTTTTTCCTATTTCCCAAGCTAAAAATGGCCTTAAAAGGGCGATTTTTTGAAGATGTACCGAGCATTCAAGCGGCTTGCACCGAGCGTCTCACAGTGATAACTTTAGAGGAGTACCAGAGAGCCTTCGAATCACTCATGGAGCGCTCAAATGAGTGTATATCTAGGGAAGGGGACTATGTTGAAAGTTAACTGGAATAAATTTCTTTAGATGTAATTTTCGATTTTTTATTTCAAAAGTTCGGGAACTTTTCCGACATACTGTGTATATGTTTTATTTTCCTTTCTTTTATTTTGTTGCAATTTATTTATCTGTTTTTCTTTTATTTATTTATTCTTTATCTTACTTATTATTTATTTATATATTATTTTTATTTTATTATTATTCTTCCTTTATTTATTCTTTCTATTTATGGATTCGCTGCACATTATTATTATTCTTTTATTTAAATTCGCCAATATATATATATATATTTTTTTTTTTTTTAGTTCACTTTCTTTTATTTTATTTTTCTTTATTTATCTTTCGTTTATTTTATTTATTATTCTTTTATTTATTATTCTCTTATTTATTCGCGTTATTTATTATTCTATTATTTTATTCTTTTGTTTTATTTATTTACGCACTTTTATTATTATTTCATTTATTTTTCTTCTTTATGTCATTGATATTATTCCTTTATTTTATTTTATTTCGCACATGTTCTTACATCACTTTCTTTTGTTTTATTGTATTCTATTTATTATTCTTTTATTTTATTCTTTTATTTTATTATTCACGTACTTTTATTATTTATTAATTTATATATTGTTTTCATTTTATTATTTTTCTTTTACAGACCACTTTCATACTAACGCTAACTTTTACACCTTTTGTCCCTCTTATTTTCCGTATCATTGACATTCAGGCAATTGTCACAGAGCGAATAGTCGAAGATCACAAGTTCACATTTTCACACTTTCTCTTCTGCTTATCATTCTTATTTATAAAATTTTAAATCCCTTTTAGTTTACATGCAAGAGAATAAGAAAAAGAACCTTGAAGATCAGCTGCGCGTTATCTCGCGGTGACGTGATATTTATCGCTGCATTCTTAGCATGATCACTCGCATGCCTCGGCAATCCGACGGCCGGGCAAATCACGGAAAGAACGGCATTAGATCTCAAAATAAAAACGCTTTAATACCTTAAATTTTTATTCAATATACAAAGTATTTTAATAAAAATGCTTTTATTTTATCATGTCTGATTAAATTTTGAATCCTATATTTTTTCAAAATTATTCGCAACATCACTATTATATTGACATGAACACATTTTGAAATAAATTCAATAAATTTAATAGTTTTATTAAATATTTAGAATTATTATTAAATAAAATATTTTTCTTTAGTTTATCCTTTTGCTTCATTATTCACTGTCACTTTTTCACTAATTTTATTCACTTTCACTTTTCTTTATATAAATAATTTTTTTATATATACAAGTACATTGTTCACTTATATGTATGCCATATACATACATATACACATATCTCACATCCACTGTATAATGTTGAACAAAATTTTCCGCATGGTATTTAGTTGTATCAATGTAAAAATTGCCACCGCATTCGTAGCATAATCATTTTCGCATCGCGGCGTTCCGACGGCCGGGCTTCGCACGGAGAGAACTACATTAATTCTCTTTAAGACATAAAATAAAATCATTTTAATATATTTATTATCAACATATAGACCATTCTAATAAAAATAAAAATGTTTGTATTCACAATAAAACAATGAAAATATTTACATTTGTCAAAAAAAATAAGAACATTTCATCCTATAAAAATTTATTATCAATATTTTAATAATTTCATCGCTGTGGCAATCCGACGGGAGATCGCACGGTAGGGTTGATACTAGTTCTCTTTTACAAAGGATAAAATAATTATATAAACTAATTACTTAGATGCAAAAAAAAAGAATTATTAAGTTTAATACAAATTTTTGGTTAGACATCATCAATTAATTCAGATTCAATTTATCTTGTATATTAATTTTAATAATATGATTAATTTTAATATACTTTTCAAACACGTTAGTAATAAAACCTTAAGAACAAAATAATTAAGTTTAAATTATTAAAAATGTATATCAATTATTTCTTAATATAAATACAAGAATATTTTAATTTTCAACTGCGAGAGATTTATAACTTAGAATCAATACAAATTTATTAAAATGAAATATAATTTTAATTTTAACGGCCTATTTTATATATTTTATATATTTAATACATTTGTATATTAATTTTAATAAATTCAACGACTTTATTTATAAAATAATTTTATTGACACTTTCTTATTAATTACAAGCAATGAAAATTTTGAAATTAATCAATTTATTAAAAATAGACATTCTATAAAATACTTATTTTTAAACGAAAGTTTTTCATTTGCGGTACAAATTAAACAAAATTAATTAACGTACAATTTTATTATAACTTCTCCGTAAAAGTTTATTAAAAAAAAAAATAGTACTTTAATGTATTATAAACATTTAAAGCAATTCTCTTAAATGTATAAAATCATTCTTAATAAATTAAATTAATAATTGTAAAAAAAAATATGCACTAAAATTTTAATGTGCGAAAATATCTATATATATATTTTTTAAATATTATATATAAAAGTATAACATATTTAATAGAAGAATTACTTTAACTTTAATTAATTCTTGAAATTAAAACGTACACGCATTGTTTTGATCACCTAAGCAGAGAAAATTTTCCACTATTCAATCGTATTTTACATACTTTGTCATAAAATGTTGCAGGAATTTTCAAGCATAGGTACTATTATATCATGAAAATTTAATAACTATACAATAAATGACAGTTAATCGCATTAGTCATTTAAAATCTGTGTAACATAATCGAAAAAACTATTTTCTCAGACATGAGAAAGAAGGCAAGTTTAACAATAATCTCCATAACACAATTAACAATAATACAACCTAATATCCTAAATTAAATTGCTTTTTATCAAAACTTGTTATTATCAAGGTAAAACATCTTTGATTAAAATTTTCTAAAGTTTTTGTATAACTTATGTTATAGTTATCATCCTTAGTTTTTGTAAATAATTACTAAGTAATTTTAACAACCTTCTGAATGTAGTTAGAAATATAGTTATATCAGAATCCTTTAAAGTTAAGGGACATAAAATTTATTATTATTCGATCACAAATATTTAAACTGTTTATTTAGTTTTTTAATAAGACTAGTAAATATATATATATATATATATATATATATATATATATATATATATATATATATAGATATACTTATTGTCTTTACTATACTGCTGCTTCTTTATTATTTTACGAATTATTATAGCAATTGGAGTCTCAATACTTTGATATTTAATAAATGAACATTAATTTATACACCCATATATTTTTTATATAATTTGAAAAAAAATAATTTTTTGTTATAGATTGTTATTTTCAGTTTTTTCAACATTCAACCTGGGTATATTTCAGATTACTTTATATTTCAAATAAAAATTTTATTTATTATGTTAATAATTTAATAGTTATGTAAAATTAACTTAAATAATCAAGCCTTTTCCCTTTTTGAATAAATATGTCGGACTGTAATCTATTTTGTTACTACTTTTAAATTCACAATATAGAAGATTTTATAAATCAGTTATAACTTTGAAAGACACTATTATTTAGGTGACTTTACTCCTTTCATTATTTTAATTTTAAAAATTTCGAAACTTTTAAAAAAAAATATATTAATTACTTTATCTTTTAAATTTCATACATTTAATGAATCTATATTTTATGCAAGATAAAATAATTTTGTTAATTCCAAAACTTTTGAGTTATATAGAAGAATTTTTTTTACAATTATCAAAAAATGTAAATAATTCAAGATTATTGACAATTGTTTTCATTAATGTTGAAAATTCAATAAAAAATTGTAAAAATATTATAATACAAACGAAAATATAAAAGGCGCTTTAAAAAAGGGAAACTAATCTTTGTCAATAATTAATTAAATAATTCAAATATAATCGACATGATTAATACAACAAAAGTCCCTCAGTGTTGGCGGTTACCCGGCGCCTCCACCAAAAATTTCGTTGTTACGTGCGGGGCTACACGCACGATACGAAATTTTAATGTTTATTTTAATGCGGGACCCGCCAACCCGTCCCGTACGGGCCCGCCCGCACATCGCGAACCGAAGGGACTCATGCTGTCGCGGATTATGGATATGACGGCCTCTGCCCCATTCTTTACTGGGGATCAAATGCAAAGAGAAAAGGGGAAATTAATCAATTTAACATTCATAATGATTATAAGTAAAATCTTACCCAAACCTTAGCGTGTCCTGGAATTCCGAAGGTGCCCGTGCGATGAGGAATTAAAGTTCAAAGTAATTACCACCAACAGTTCTCGTTAACTATTGTTCTTTATTTAATAATTTATACTAACACACTGACACAGTTAGTGAACTTTTCTAGCATACACTAATACACGCAAGACGCGGCCGAAACCGGGAAGAAACTAAGACAAAATTATTAAAATGGAATATTGTTCAATATATATTAAAATATTAAAACTCAAAAAATTAATGACGATACGACGAAGCTTAGATAACTGCTGTTCTTTCCCAACGGTTAACTCCTCGTGGTCCGTTGGTACTCATATTTAAAGACCATGAGGTGGAGGCATCGTGGGGATTTTTGCTTATTTGGCATCTGCGCGAGCCTCGGTGGACTCCCGAGCCTCCCCCGCGCCTCCCAACTAAAATGCAACTTTAGATATTTTATTTGTTCAAATGTGTGTGCCGAGGCGAGTTGAGCAACACAACTCTCTATAGGTGTGTGGAAAAAATATTTAACTATAAGAATAAGTTTATTTTCCATGTCTCCTAGGTTTTTTCCACAGGAGTCAATTTGCAGCGTGAGTGCAAGTATCACCCACCTTTATTCTAACACTCTGTTGTATAGAGTTTGTCGAACTGCGCGCTCAGCATTTTCAAACATTAAACGTATACATTTATGTGTTGCAGTAGTACATTGAACTGCTTAATTTTAATTTTAATTTGATTAATTTTTTATAGTAATATTTTATATAATTTTAATTTGATTAATTATTTATAAGTTTTTAATTTAATTTAATTATTAAAATTTCGTCACGTAACACTGCATAATATATGACGTTTTCTATTTCTGTTATAGAGTTCTATAGTTGATTTAATAGAATAACTTTATGAGTTTTCTTTTAATTTATTAGACATGCAATAATTTGATCATACTTTTGGCTTAATATACTTCAATTAAAAATAAACTTACAGAAAAGAAGAAAATTTCATTAATTAAGTACTGCCTAAATTTATGAGCAAATTTTACAAAAGAAGTTTATAGTGCATATTTTTTTGTAGAAACTATATCAGCATTTTTTTTAGTTTTTGAATTAACTAAACGAAAAGATTCTTTGGCTATTTCTAACAATATAAACTAGTCATTTTTACTCGAAAAAATATTTAAGAAGACATTGGAAACAGGGTTAATCTGACACAAATTTGATGTACGAGGTCTGGCTATTAAATAACGAGACTGGTTATAAAAAAGGGTTTTATTATAAAAATTATTCTACATTCGAATGCTCCCCTTCAATATACTCCCCTTCCCACGCCACACACCTTTCCATACGATTTTTCCATTGATCGAAGCAGTGCTGGAAGTATTCTTTGGTGAGGGCCTTTAGGAGCTCTGCCGTTTTTTGCTTTACCGCTTCCATCGACTCAAATCGGGTCCCTTTCAAAGCAGATTTTATCTTCGGAAACAAAAAGAAGTCGCACGGTGCCAAATCTGGCGAGTACGGCGCGTGTTCGAGCACTGAAGTGCACTTACCGGCAAAATACTGCTTCACAGATGGCGCGTTATGGGCAGGTGCGTTATCCTGGTGCAAAATCCACGAGTTGTTCTTCCACAACTCGGGCCGTTTCTTACAAACTCGCTCTCGCAGTGTTGCCAAAACTGACAAATAGTGAGTCTGGTTGACAGTCTGACCCTCTGGAACCCATTTAGTCATCACGATACCGTTAATGTCGAAAAAAACGATCAACATTGCCTTGAATTTTGATTTAGACACCCTTGCTTTTTTGATTCTGGGCGATTCAGGCGTCTTCCAATGCATCGATTGCCGCTTTGTTTCAACATCGTATTGAAAAATCCACGTTTCGTCGCAAGTAATAATGTTTTTCATCAGTCCGGAATCTTTTTTTAACCTTTCAAGGAAATCTGAGTAGACCTGTTGACGCAAGAGCTTTTGGTCAGGAGTCAGGTTTTTTGGCACCAATTTTGCACAGACTTTTGTCATGTGTAATTCCTCCTGCAAAATTTGTCTAACCGTATCTTTATCGGCGTTTACAGCCTCGGCAATCATCCGGATGCTCATTCGACGATCTGCACGCAAAATTTGGTTGATTATGGTCACTGTTTCCGGAGTTGAAACAGTGACAGGGCGACCTGGGCGTTGGTCATCTTCAGTGCTTACTCGGCTCTCACTGGAGCGCTGACACCACTCAAAAACACGCGCACGAGATAGAGAATTGTCCCCATAGGCCTCTTGCAACAATTTACAGCACTCAGTCGGAGTTTTTTTCAATTTAACGAGAAATTAGAGATTGATACGTTGCTCCTGTTTTTCGTCACACATGGTTTTCGGCACAAGAGAAGAACACGTTCGTTTCAAACCGCTACTGCACAAATACAATAATAGTGACGAGAACGTGTTTTGGTACGTGCATAGACAAGATATCTAGATACCCAACGCACTACTCGTTTTTTTCTCCACCCCTCTACGGCGCCTTCTAGGCGCGCAGTCTCGTTATTTAATAGCCAGACCTCGTATGGACTTGCATTTTCTTTCCCTTTTTGATAATGTTATCACTATCTTATATCGTTACATAATTTATTATATACACCACTAAAAAAAAATAGCTAAGTTTCAGAATGTCATAAGATAGTAGAAAAACATCGTGACGATGTTAAATTCTATTATAAATTAAGGGTTTAATCATTAACTTAACGATCCTGTAATCTGAATTGTCGATCGTATTTTCTAAAATATGAGATCATAAAATGCAGGTTTACTTTAATTTAAAAATTTGCAAAGTTTGGAAGTTTACACAGGCTTGGGTAATTTTTTTATGGCTGTGTTAATGGCAAAAAATTAAAGTTCAACTCTTTCGCTTTAATTAAGAACAAAATTGTTACTCTACGATTTTTCGCACGATTTTACATTTTTAAAAAAAGACGTAAAATGATGCTTTTTGGGCTGTTTTGTTATAGGGACTTTGCCTGGTAATCCGAAATATTCTATTTTACTGAATTACTTGACAAATTTTAGTCAACATATGTAGAAGGTTTTTGGGATCGCTGATGACGAGTTTAGAGATGAATTTTGAAAAATTAAAATCATAGATTCAAAATGACGCTCTCATAGTAATGGGTTTTTTTGAAAGTTTTTATTCAATTGAGATATTTTCAATTTTACTAAATTAATCTCGTATTTGTTATCGATGACTTGTCAAAATCCAAATGTAAGTTTTTATTCTACTTTTTTTTTTAATTTATTGAATTTGAGAAAAAATTAAAATCTTGACCCCTTTGATTTCACTATTTTATTAGGTTGCTGCAGATGAAATGGCCGATTTAGCAATGACATAAAGTTGGCTGCAATTTTAGTGTATTATATTGACACAAGGCGGCGCAAATGATATGACATATTAAAGTATAAATACTGATACCTTGGCTTATGAAGTCATTTCTGTTTTGCACTTAATAGTAATCGTAAAAACAAAAAGAGAAAATGAACATGGAAGTGAATCAAAAACGGCTACTTTTACTATACGAATTTGAATAACAGCACAACGCAACGGAAGCAACGAGAAATATCAACAGCGCATGCAGGCCTGATACAGTTAGCGAACGAACCACTCGGCGGTGGTTCGAAGAATTTCGATCCAGAGATATGGACCATGGAAATGAGCCACGTGGACACCCAGAACCATCGATCGATAACGACGAGCTGCGTGCATTAGTGGAGTCTGACTCCCGCCAAACCATAAGGGATCTAGCCGAGAAATTAGGCGTTCACAATTCGACAGTTTGCCGCCACTTGCAACAACTTGGAACAGTGAAAAAGCTTGACAAATGGGTTTCGCATGATCTTACCTAGCAAAACATGACGTGTCGAATGGTGATTTCAAGTTCTCTTCTCTCCCGCAACAAAAAAGAATAGTTCTTGCACCGAATTGTGGTCTGCGATAAAAAGTGGATTTTATACAATAATCGTCGCCGATAGGCCTAATGGCTAGATGCCGATGAAGCGCCAAGACACATGCCGAAACCAAGCTTTCATCCAAAGAAAATAATGGTAACTGTTTGGTGGTCTGTAGCTGGAGCTATCCACTATTCGTTCCTGCAACATGGCGTAACCATCAATGCTGAAAAATACTGTGTTCAACTAGATGAAATACATCAAAAATTGATAGTCCAACGACCTAGGTTTGTCAACAGGGATGGAGTGATACTGCTTTATGATAACGCACGACCTCATGTATCGAGAACAACGGTCCAAAAATTAAACGAGACTCTTCCTTACCCTCCATATTCACCAGACCTCTCACCAACAGATTACTATTTCTTTAAATATTTGGATCACTTTTTGACAGGAAAAATATTTAATAATGAAGCTGCTGTCGAAAATGCCTTCGAGAAGTTCCTTCAAATCAGAAACTCGGACTTCTACAAAACTGGAATAAATGTACTTGTATCTCGTTGGAAAAAGTGTGTTGCAACTGACTATTGGTACCTATTTTAATTGAATAAATTGTCTTTATAAAAAGTTACAGCTGTTTAAAAATTTATTACTTAATCGGCCATTTCATCTGCAGCAACCTAATAACTGAATAATATTTATATTATCGTCTTCGAAATCGCTGCAACCAAATTCTAAATATTTTCCATATTTCTTTAGTGTATAATAATAAAATTTTGAAAATTTAAGAAAATTAAATTCTTTTAAATTGTTATTATTTGTATCAATTTCTCTATAACTTAATTTGCTTATCATAAGAAATTATAACTTCTGTAATTACAGTATAAATGTTTATTGTAATAATAAATAATGCGCTTATTGTCTGAAGCTAAGGGTACAAAAATAATCATTATTATAAAAAAAGGATTTAGTTAGTGGCAAGGTGATTAAGTATTAGGTTGCTGCAGATGAAATGGCCGATTAAGTAATAAATTTTTAAACAGCTGCAACTTTTTATAAAGACAATTTATTTAATCAAAATAGGTACCAATAGATGCAACACACTTTTCCCAACGAGATACAAGTACATTTATTCCAGTTTTATAGAAGTCCGAGTTTCTCGTTCGAAGAAACTCCTCGAAGGCATTTTTGACAGCAGCTTCATTATTAAATCTTTTTCCTGTCAAAAAGTAATCCAAATGTTTAAAGAAATGGTAATCTGTTGGTGAGAGGTCTGGTGAATACTAAAGGTGAGGAAGAGTCTCATAGCACAACTCGTTTAAGGGGGGGGTATGGTTTTGAGGGTTCAAAAAAAGTGATTTTTTTTTATTGCATATTATGAAAGTATAGTAACTCAAGAATGTTGCCTGTTAATATGAAGTCAATCGGAGCAAAACTCACAAAGATATAGCTTTGGAAGTAGGCGTGTCTCGAACGACTACCTGAGCTGTAACCGCTCAGCGGAAAGGCAGCTGTTTCTCAATCTCTTTTGTTATTGTCCCTAAGCAGTTTACAGAAAGGTCTTAGACAAGGTCGTTGTAACGGTACCTGGTGTTGGTTCATTTTCGAAGCAGACGCGGAGTGTAACAGTCGTGTTGTATTTTCTTACTCTATTTCGTTGTGATATTTTTGTTGTTCGCAAAATGCCGAGAAAAGTTTCAAGAGAGTGTAGAAAGGAGTCTGCAAAAAAGTTGTATCAAGCTAAAAAAATAGTTCCTCCGCATAAACGAAGAAACGATGACGATATTGAGGCAAGGAGTACGTCAACGAAAAAAATCAGACTAAGCTTTAGCCAAAAAGTTGCTGAAGATACAAATAAACATTTCAGAATCATTGATTTTCTGTTAGTTTTTTCAACAATTTCTACGTTAGTAAAGTGTGCAGTTTGTGATAGTACAGTATCATTTCAGTGTTGTGGCAAAATAGGTCTTGGTTTCAAGATAAAAATAAAATGTGAAAAATGCAAAGAACCTCGTTACGTTCCGTCTAGTGAACGAGTAGATAATCATATGTATGAAGTGAACTACCGATTTGCTTTCGTGATGCGAGTTTTAGGCTTGGGATTAGCTGGTTGTGACAAATTCTGCGGACTGATGGATTTATCCAGTAATTTCGTATCAAAATCGGTATACAACAATTACTTGAAGAAAATGTCCTCCAGTGTGACGAATGCCGCAAAAAGATTTTTTGTTTCTGCGATTAAGGAAGAAAAAGCAGCTATGTGTAGAGAAAAAAATATTGAATCTTCATCAGAATTAACTGTATCAGGCGATGGAACTTGGAAAAAGCGTGGATTTTCTTCTTTGTATGGCGTGGCTTCCTTGATTGGATATTACACCGGAAAAGTCGTCGATGTTCTCGTAAAAAGTTCATACTGTCACATGTGCGTTACTTGGAAGAATAAGCTTGATTCTGCAGAGTTCGAACAATGGCAAGAGAACCATATAAATGAAGATCAATGTTCTGTAAATCACAAAGGAGCATCCGGTAACATGGAAGTCGACGCAATTGTCACAATGTTCAAAAGATCGCAAGAGAATAACGTGAAGATTCGCAACTATATTGGAGATGGTGACTCGAAAACATATAGTGGTGTTATCAATGCTGAACCTTATTGTGAAAATTTTCTGATCAATAAAAAAGAATGTGTTGGACACGTCCAAAAAAGGATGGGAACTCGTTTGCGTGGTTTAGTCAAAAAAACTGTGACTGATAGTGAAACTAAAACTGGAAAAAATATCCAAAAAAAAACTCTCTCAGGTAAAGGGAAACTGACTGCAAAAATGATTGATAAGCTCACCCAGTACTATGGTCGTGCAATTCGTTTCAATTCTAATTCTGTAGAAGAAATGAAAAAAGCCATTTGGGCAACTTACTATCATTATGCCTCAACCGATGCAAAACCACAACACGAAAACTGCCCTAGCGGAGAAGACTCATGGTGTGAATGGCAGAAAGCCGCAGCTTCAAACAAGCTGAATAATTTCAAACACTCATATTCTGCTCTACCAACTGATGTTTTACAAGGAATCAAGCCAATTTATGAAGATTTAAGCAAAGATGCTCTCCTAGAGCGATGTATTGGCGGATTCACACAAAATAATAATGAGAGTTTGAACCAGCTTATTTGGAAGATTGCGGCGAAAGTTGAGAGTGGTTCAGCAACTGTCGTCGAATTTGCATCTTCAGTGGCTGCTTGTGTTTTCAATGAAGGCTGTAACGCTTATTTAACCTTCCTAGAAGATATGCGAATCAGTACTGGTCCAAGTTGTCATGGATGGGCGCTTCTAACCGACGATATTCGAATGAACAGAGCAGATGAGCGAGCAGCTGAAACCGCTAAAAATGATAGAATTCGCCGTAGACTTGATCAAAAAGATGCTTTGGACATTCTTGACGAAAGTTCTATACTCTATGGTCCCGGCATTGATGATTCTATGTGAGTAAAATAAAAAATAAATAGCTTACTAAGTTTTATCAGGGTCTTTTCGCTACGAAAAACTTTAAACGCGTTTTTCTCAAATCGATGTTTTTTGAGTCAGTGCACTCTGTAACTCAAAATCTATTCAACCGATCGTTCTCAAATTTTTTACAGTATTTCCTTACATAATTCATGAGGTAACCCTGTTGAGATTTTTTCGTTTTTGATTTTATTTTTTTTATTATTAACAACAATAGTCATGTATTCAGGCCAAAAATCGGTATTTTCACTTTCAAGTCTTGTAAAAAGTTCAAAAATTTAAAAAAAATGGAAAAACTCGACAGGGATACCTAGAGGGACATAAAAATTAAAAGAAAAACTTTGGTTATTTCATTTCAGATGATCCAGTGCTGAGGTATGACGTGCACCGCAAAATGTATTTTTTCTGAGGCGCCTGCGAAGAATTGCTGCCATTCGGTCAATTTTCAATATTTTTCAACCAATATTTCACAGAATATAGTTCAATAACTACTCTTTAATGTATAATAATTAGAAATAAATTTACTTTTACCGTACGCCCAAAAAAAAATCTGTAAAAACCTGTTTTTTTCTGCCTTCAAAACCCTACCCCCCCCCCCCCCTTAATTTTTGGACAGTTGTTCTCGATACATGAGGTCGTGCGTTATCATAAAGCAGTATCACTCCATCCCTGTTGACAAACCTAGGTCGTTGGACTATGAATTTCTGATGCATTTCATCCAGTTGAACACAGTATTTCTTAGCATTGATGGTTTCGCCATGTTGCAGGAACGAATAGTGGATAGCTCCAGCTACAGACCACCAAACAGTTACCATTATTTTCTTTGGATGAAGGCTTGGTTTCGGCATGTGTCTTGGCGCTTCATCGGCATCTAGCCATTGGGCCTATCGGCGACGATTATTGTATAAAATCCACTTTTTATCGCAGACCACAATTCGGTGCAAGAACTATTCTTTTTTGTTGCGGGAGAGAAGAGAACTTGAAATCACCATTCGACACGTCATGTTTTGCTAGGTAAGATCATGCGGAACCCATTTGTCAAGCTTTTTCACTTTTCCAAGTTGTTGCAAGTGGCGGCAAATTGTCGAATTCTAAGCGCCGAATTTCTCGGCAAGATCCCTTATGGTTTAGCGGGGGTCAGACTCCACTAATGCACGTAGCTCGTCGTTATCGGTCGGTGGTCCTGGGTGTCCACGTGGCTCATTTACAAGGTCCATATCTCCGGATCGAAATTTTTCGAACCACCACCGAGTGGTTCGTTCGCTAACTGTATCAGGCCTGCATGCGCTGTTGATATTTCTTGTTGCTTCCGTTGCGTTGTGCTGTTATTTAAATTCGTATAGTAAAAGTAGCCGTTTTTGATTCACTTTCATGTTCATTTTCTCTTTTTGTTTTTACGATCACTATGAAGTGCAAAACAGAAATGACTTTATAAGCCAAGGTAGCAGTATTTAAACTTCAATATGTCATATCATTTGCGCCGCCTTGTGCCGACATAAGACACTAAAATTGCAGCCAACTTTATGTCATTGCTAAATCGGCCATTTCATCTGCAGCAACCTAATAATTCGGCAATCGTTGGAAACCATTTCTTTTACTTTGTCCAATTTTTTATCGGTTGTTAATGTGCTGGGGCGTCCGGGGCATTTGTTATCTTCAACATCTTCACGGCTATCTTGGAAACGCTTATACCACTCGTAAACCCTTGTTTTTGTCATAGCGGACTTACTATAGACCTTTGTTAATGTCTCACACACTTTGTTACACTTTATTTCATTTGTTACGCAAAATATGATACAAATTCTTTGTTCTATTTTTTTTAACAAACGAAAATCGCCGAGCTCATAAAACCACGTCTAGCCTTAGCGGCTGCCACTGACAAAGTAAACAATGAATACAGCTGAAAATTGTATCATACTTCAGGAGTATGTGTACCAACATAATAAAATAATTTTGACAAACGGACTCTCCAAACCCGCAAAATTTAAAAATTCCCGTTATTTTCTGAACACACCTCGTATATATATATATTATATATATAGGGTGATTTATTATAAGTTTGGTTTTCAATCGCAAATAAAAGGCATAAAGTTGAATTCTATAGTAAAAATATTATTGTGAGTTGAAAGAAAAATCTATGACATTTACTTTTTAAAGATTATCTCATTTATATGCTGACCGCGACTACGCCGTAAATAGTCCATCCTGAGAGTCTAATTTTGGACGACGCGTTTCAGCATAGCGACCGGTATCTTGCGAATGACACGAGTAATGTTGGCTTGCAAGGCGTCAATTAAAGCTGCCTTATCTCTGAAGACCAGAGACTTCGTGTAACCCCAAAGAAAATATTCTAAAGGTGTAATATCACATGATCTAGGCGGCCAATTTACTGGTCCAAAACGTGAAATCAGGTTCTCACCAAAATGATTTCTCAATAAGTCCATTGTTTCTCTCGCTATATGAGAAGTAGCGCCGTCATGTTAAAACCAAAGTTCACCGATTCACCACAGGCTTCAATTTCAGGAAGCAAAAAATCCGTTATCATGGTGCGATAGCCCCTTGGTGCGGTTGCCATTGACGGTTACGTTCTGATCGGACTCATTTTTAAAGAAATATGGACTGATGATTCTACCGGCCTATAAACCACACCAGGCTGTACATTTATGTAGCTTTATTGGTAGCTGTTAAAGCTCTTCAGGTTGTTCATCAGCCCAAATACGGCAATTCTGCTTATTGACGTATCCATTGAGCCAAAACTGCGCCTCAAATTTAGAACAAAATTTTGCGATAAAACAGCGGATTTTCATTTAGCTGATTCAGAGCCCATTCACCAAAAACACGACGCAAACCTTAGTCGCCCGGCTTCAATTCTTGCACGAGTTAAAGTTTGTATACCTTAGAACCAAGATCTTTACGTAAAATACGCCAAGTTGTTGCGTACGACAAACCAAGCTGTTGAGAACGACGCCGAATCGATTCGTCACGGTTTTCAGCCACACTCTCAGCTACAGCCGCTATATTCTCTTCACTACGCGCTGGATGTAGTTTAATCGGTCGAGTGTCATCCAATAATGTATGCTGGGTTTCAAATTTGTTGATGGTATTGGCTATAATGGTTTCGGTAGGTCGACGATGCACATCATAAGTTGCTCTAAGAGCACGAAAAACATGTCTCACAGAACGCTGATTTTCGTAATACAGCTGAACAATTTGGATACGTTGTTGCGGTGTAAGTCTTTCCATGATGATTTGTCAACCAATACTGAATAAAAATTATATTACAGTTTGACATGAGTCACACGTGATCTGTAAAAAAAAGCCTATTGAAAATCAAACTTCATAATGAATCACCCTTTATATATCAAGGGTGAATCAAATACAAATGGTCTTTGTCTTTTGAAGCTATCCACGAATCAAGCCAATTTTAGATATATTCATATGAACTGAATTGCTGATCAGCCAGACCATGTGCCATCGAACAAAACAAGTGATAATTGGACAGCGCAATATCTGGGGAATTTGGCGGGTGCGGTAAGACCTCCCATTTGACCATTTTCAAATAAGTTTTAATGGGATTGGCAACGTGAGGCCGAGCATTGTCATGCAGTAGAACCACTTTTTTGTGCCTCTGCTCGTATTGTGACCGTTTTTCACGTACTGCTTGGCTCAATCGCATCAATTGAATTTAATACTGTTGCTTGATGATGATTTTGTTTGGATTCGACAGCTCATAATAAATAACACCGACTTGGTGTCATCAAATAAACAGCATAACCTTCGTAGCACGAATATTGGGCCGAGCCGACGACGTAGAAGCATAATCGAGCAGTCCCTGTGACTTACTTCTCTTTGGGTTGCTCTAATAAATCCATTTATTACCTGTTAAAGAGTAAAATAAATAAATTTAATAGTAAATAAAGAAGAATAATAAATAAAAAAGAAGAGGTGATCGAAATATGACAAGAGAGGAAAGAGAGAGAGAGAGAGAGCATCTTAACTCATTACATCCTAAGCCAAATCTGGGCCAGATAGCTTTAAAGTAACTATTGGATTCGGGACAAACTCAAAAAAAAGTAATACCTATTTTTTTTCTTGTCATTTGCAGCTGTTCATAAAAAAATTACCTGAAAATATTATTAAAAAGTTTGTTATTTTGAAAAACTGAAAGTGGCAATTGATTTTACGAAAAAAATTATGAAAAAAACCTGTATGAGAAAATCATAAAGGAAACCTGTATGACGTTTTTCAGTCAAAGCTTAAATTGTTAGAATAAAAACGATAGAAACAACTGAGGCACGTAAATATGACATTGAAAAACTCTCTTAGATGCAGCGACTTAAACTATAGAAGATAAATGTTGTTTCATCGAAATAACATGAGATAAGTATTCGAGTACGTAGAAAATATACAAATGTGTACTGTAAAAGTTTTTGCTTATTGCACAAAACGCGAAAAGAACTAGTCACAGGGAAGATCATTCATAATTTGTCAGTGACACAACACATTTGCTTATAACGATTTTACACTAACTTGGAGTTTGGTTGGAGCTTTGACTAAAAAGCGTCATATTGGTTTTTTTCATGATCTTTTTTCGTAGAATCGATTGCCACTTTCAGTTTTTCAAAATTAAGTTTTTCAAATTTTTTAAAAAAGTGCTTCTCTGAGAAAAATCACGGGAATTGGACCCGCACGATTTTAAGAGCAAAGTTAACCCTCTAACGTCAAGAAACTCTTTTTATCTCTCTACATCAAGCATCGATCATTAAAAAATTCGTATCTCTATTTAACTATTCGAATATCTTTTTCCTTTTTTAATTAAATATTATATAACAGAAGCCACTGCTAAAAATGCTTTTGATTTTAATATTACAGATTTAAATAAATTTATTACTATTTTAATGATAACTGTTATCAACTTAAGAAAATGACAAAAAGATTATTGATCAATAAATTCCTTCTTATTTGCTTAGCGATTACAAGCATTATGTCAAGAAAAAAATTCTGTTAAATAAAGAAAAAAATGAGATTCTATAAAGCTGAATATCATGACGATAATTATAAAGTTTAGAAAATACGATCGCTATATAATTTACTTAGGGAGAACATAATGAAATTCGGTTTTTTTGATAATGCTTTTTCAATTAAGTAATTTTTTGACAATGGTTTTTCAATTAATAAAGTAATAGTGAAATATTTTAAAATGCTTGTTATAACGCAATGCATAAAAAATAGGCCGATCGGTAAAAGTATCAGTAAAATTATAAGATTATCACATATATTATTGATTACCATCTCATCTCAAGACTTATCCTATTACAATGTACATTTTAAAAATTTCTATATCACCTTATCTTCTTTATCATTTGTAACGCCACTGGGGATCAGGGTGGCGTACAAACGTAAAAGGGGGAAAGCGGGTTGCTGATTAGTGCAAGTTAAACGACTGATTTAAAATTTTAGCACACGAACACATACGTTTATTTAAACTAAATTGCAAATACAAGAATTTATCGCGTTTGTACGCGAGCCCAGGGCGCCAGCTACAATCGTGTAGCGCGGTTTCTTGCGCGGCAAATACTTTGCGCGGCTAACTTACGATTAGGGCAGTCGCGGGCGTTCAGCATACACAACGGTCGAAAATGGCGCGTAACACGCGACGCGGTCGCACACACGCAGCCAAAAAGTTTACGGGGACGATTCGTTGCAGAGATGCCTCCTGGTAAAAGCTGCTGAACCTTGATGCACTTACCAGATTTTCTTCCACGCTTCGGACTACAATACCATTTTCTCGCACGCTCGTATCGTTTTAAAAGCAACGGCTGGTGTCGCGACTTGTTTCTCAAACGGACCCGAGCGGAGTGCGACTGCTCGCTAATTGTGACTTTTCGCTAAAATGGACCCAAACGAAGTGAACGGGAAGCTTATTGCGTGGCACTTTCGCGAGCGCGGCTTTTCGATGATCGTTCTGCGCCGGCGCAACGTACGAGTAAAGTACGTTACGCGACGCAGCCACCGCGCGCGCTCAGCGCTGTCGGCAGTTGATATTACTGCTCGCCAGCAGCGCGCGTTGAGGTTATCCACTCGCGTGTGTCAGTGTTGTTGTTGTGTATTCCCTGGAGCGGCGAGAATCTACTTTAGATGTACGGAGGATCAAGGTAAGTCGACGCGTTCCATAGCTGGTAGGCGTCGACTAATTTGTCTATATTCTCTCTGTTTCAGGTGCGGCCATACTGCGGGTCAACAACTGCGGCTCGGACGAAGAGCGGTTGAGAAAGCGAAGCAACGGTGTCGGGGACAGCGATAGCCTGCTTGCAGCGGCAGCGAGGCAACACTATCAGACACCTCCAGGTGAGTACTTACTTGCACTCAAATGCTGTGCTTCTATGTTTTGCCTGCCTTCTAACCTCCTCTTTCACTTTCCTTTGATGTTGTGTGGCAGCTTGTACTTTCTTTTAAGGTGCAGCTGCTACTACTATTTTTTTCCTTATTTAATTACCGTTTGGAAGGTTGCAGGTACGGGGATCACTACAAGGATAGGAAGGAGCTTGAAGAGGAATCCCGCTGCAGTGTGTGCGAGCACTACCACGACTATTCATGGGCTCCTGAGACTGGCTCCTCGCTGGAGCCTTTACTTGAGCTTGAAGCCCATGTACCTGGTGAAGGTAACGTATGTACAGCCCTGCGTGGCTGTTAGTTAGGATCACGCGTGGCAGTTCTGCGAGGCTGCTAAGATTGTAAAAGGGGGATATTTCAGCTACTAGGAGGCGCATAAGCTATGCTTTGGCCTCCTCATGTGACTAGTGCAAAACAATACGTCACACATTTAAAAAAGAAAGTATTATCTTCTACAGGCACTGTTTAAGAATGCCCAGTGAAAGACAAATTAAAAATATAAAAAAAGTTTGATCAGAGAACATAAATAGTAGGTCATAATAAAATTTTTAAATTAAATTATATGTATAATGGTAATAGACTCGAAGCCTATATCTGTACTTACAAGGAAAGGCTCTCAATCCAGACCAATCAATTTTTTTGGTTCTGGGATATGTTAAAGGACATAGAATTACGACACGTGTTTTTTCTTATCGGCTAGCTTTCACTTTTAAGGGGTTAAGATGACCTCCGAAAAAAGAGATGAAAACAGTTTTTTGTAAATTTCTTATCAATTAATAGGGATATTTCAGCGATACAAACTGAAAAAAACTTATTATTTGATGCAAAAATTTATTCCATAATTTTTATTCCATGATTTCGCAACCTCTAATTTTTATGGGGGTAAATTCAGTTTTTATAACGTATTTTTCAATTCAAAACTTTTTAAATTTTATGAAAATAGTTGCAAATAATTTTTTTTACAAAAATGGAAAACTAAAGTTGACGTGTCTTGGGATTTTTTAAAAAACACCCCTTCAGAAGGGTGGCCAACTCTTAAAACGAAATTTTAAATTCCTCCTAGTCTATTAAGAATAATTTAATCATTCAAACGGCGAGAAACTTGATATCTGATGTAGAAATTTTGTGCATCGTCTTTATCTCATAATGTAGCATTTGTTATATACTAGTAGAATTAATAATATTGTATTTAATTTTAGGAAAACACTAGAAAGTGATTTTGACCTTCACACAATTGTAGATGCATTTGTTGCTGACGTTAAATCGTGTGTACCAGCGATTGGAATCCAGAATTTATATAATTCAGATCAGAGTGGATTCCAATTAGAAATGCATTATGGATAGACATTAGCATTTAAAGAAGAAAAACAAGTACAATGCTTGGTACAGTTGGTTTTATCAACAACACACAGTTACACTATACAATTACTTATATCAGCTGCGGGGCAACTACTATCACCACTTTTTATAATCTTAGAAGAACAGAATGGTCAATTTGGTCCTATTGTAGAAGCTAATTTATTCAGACCAGAAAACGTATACGTAGAAGCATCTAAATCTGGAAAATTAACTACAAGTAAGCGTATTTCAAACCACTTCTATGCAATATGATAATAAATAATGTGATAAATATTTTATGCGATATAATACTGAATGATTTCATGCATTTATGTTTTAATTACAGACCTTTTTAAGGTTTGGTTAGAAAAAGTATTATATCCAAATGTAAGTCATCACTCTGTACTATTACTTGATTCTTGGAATGGGCACTGTGATATAGTTGTAGAAGAAACAATGCTAAAAAATAAAATTGTTAATATCAAGAAAATACCAGCAGGAACAACAGGAAAAATACAACCGCTTGGGGTATATGGATTCCGCATCTGGGTGAACATTGTTCGACAATTTTCCGATAACGTGATTTTAATAGATTATGATTAAAATTTACATTTATGAAATAACATAATTAAACTTCAATCTTTAGTCCACAACCAGCTTCCGTCACCGAGATATACGAGTCTTTTTAAATATTCCTGGTATAAAAGTGGTTACAACGATATAAAACCTGATGAATTTGATAATCCTGTTGATTTTAGGTTCGAAGATTCTTGAAGTACGAACTACGGAATAGAAGGCTGGATGAATATTGCCATTGTATGTTGTGATTGGTGTAAAAAATCATTGTGTTTTAAACAATTTTATGAAGATTATCATTGATTTCAAAACTTTGTAAAATAAAATTACGTAGCTGTAACTACTAATGAATAATCAATAATGTATTATAATAACACATAAATATTATTATTTCAACTGAAACCGTAATTTTGATTTAATTTTACAAAAATTAAAATGAATTTAATTTTGTCATATCGGATAAATGATTTTAAAATCTATTTGTATTTGACCAAAGAAGTACAATGAAATACAATAAAAAATAGAATCAATCAAAACAAAAATAACGAGTGCTACATTATGAAACAAAAATAAGTCAGTGTAATACTACGGGGATAAAATTATGCACAAAATTTCTATATCAAATAATAAGTTTTTTGCCGTTTGAATCATTAAAATATTCCTAATAGACTACGAGGAACTAAAAATTTTGTTTTAAGAGTTGGTTACCCCTCTAAAGGGATGATTTTTAAAAAACCCCAAGATACGTCAATTTAGTTTTTTATTTTTGTATGAAAAAAAATTATTTGCAATTATTTTCATAAAATTTGGTAAGTTTTAAATCAAAAAATACGTTATAAAAACTGAATTTACCCTCATTAAAATTACGGTCGAAAAATTATGGGATAAAAATTATGGGGTAAATTTGTACATTAAGTAACAAGTTTTTTTTTAGCTTAAATCGTTAAAATGTCCCTATTAGGTTATGAGATATTTACAAAAAACTGTTTCCACCCCTTTTTTTAGAGGTCGTTTTAACCCCTTAAAAGTGGCAGTTAGCCGATAAGAAAAAACACGTGACTCTTATTTTTTGATATACTTTAAAATATTCCAGAACTAAAGAAATCTATAGGTCCGGGTTGAGAACCTTTCCTTGTGAGGCAAGGTGGTATGATGCCCAGCCAGTGAAGGCAAGGCCGGATTTTATCCCAACCAGTTAAGGCAAGGTGGTATAATTTCCAGCCAGTGAAGGTACGGCAAAGAGCTACACTAGCCAGTTAAGGCAAAGTGGTGTGATGCCTAGCCAGCAAAGGCAAGGCAGAGTAAAGATAATCAAGGGAAGGCAAAGTCAAATCACTTTAGTCAAATATCAATTAATTATTTTTATTTTAGCAAATGCTCAAAGTTTCCACCCTCAACTGCCTGGAAATGTGCTATGCAGTAGTAAAATGCTGCTACAGCTTGACGAATTATGCCTTTATTAATAGTAATAATTCCATCCCTTATTTTCTGCTGAAGTTCATCGAGGTTTGCTGGTTCAGTTCAATATACCTTATCTTTAAGGTAACCCCACATCGAGCGGACTAAAGTGAGGAGACCTGGCTGGCCATTCTACTGCACCTCCTCTGCCTATCTACCTGCCTGGTAACACTCGATTCAAATAAGCACGTACACCTCGCCGATAATGAATTTGTGCTATATTGGCTGCTGATAAAATTATAATAAACAAATGTTAAGAAAAATTAATAAAATTAAATTTTTTCATATTTTATAAAAATAATATTTTAATTTTACAACAGAACACAAAAAATGACAACAAATTACAATTTAATTTTGCTAGACCCATTTAATGATGCTTCATATGAGAAGATGTAATAAAAAAATTTTCCATCAAAACTTTACACGTACGGGAAGCCGTCTTAAAAAATTGTTTTTCAACAAAAAGAGGATCTCTACTTTTAGTATATAAAGTTTCATGAAAATCGGTTACAGATCGTGGATTTAGAAGATGGTTACTGATGTAACAAAACAAAATTGTTCCTTGTTTGACAACGAAACCTTAAAAATCCGTCTGTAGAGTTTAAAAACTTTAACAATAAGAGTATAGAACTTTTTGATACATATAAAGACTTTAAATGCCGTCTCAAGCATGTACTAATAAGACAAAAATATATATCAAAGCATAGAGCATTCAACATGAGATCATATTAGATATATCATATCTTTTAGATTTTATTTTTAAAGCTACAGAGGCTCTGAGCCGGCTAAATGATTTGCAAAAGAATAGCAAGAGTTAGCGAAAAATATTAAGCCCGTTTTTTTTATGTAATGCACCAATGAATAAACTTACTTCAAAATAAGAATTTATAAAAAGAAGGGCTCTTATAATGCAACCAATTGTTATATTTGTGAGATAGCACTTAAAGGAGAAGAAATAAAAATTCAGAATCGTTGTCGCCTTATTAGAAGGTAAAAATAAAATATTATTGGTATTTTGTAGAATATTAATAAACAGGGTATGATCAATAACATCTTAAGTCATGCCAACTGCACCTATATTTCTGAATCACTTTAAATTTTAGCATATAAGTATTATTCTACTTTAAAAATAAGCGCATACCTATTTTTTTTTGTCTAATATCATCATTTATTAATTTCGGATTTGCAAAAATTGAAATCTTTTTTTTTTTTAACCGCTCAATTTTGTCGTTTTATTGACATTTTAAAATAATTCTATAATAATTCAGTAGCGTGCAAAAATTTCTTCCGAACTCATATTTTTTATTTTTATTTAAAAACAAAAATACTATGTCTTTTCTCACGAACAATAAAAAATATATTTTTCTAAAAAAGGTCACCTTGTCTCGCTCAAATTTCGGTAGCTAGTCTCAATACTTATAATTTAATGTATTTTACGTTTTTTCTTTTTTTCTTAAAAAATAAATAAAAAAGAAAAAAAAAATTGTTTTGTATCCAAATCTGCATACATTTCAGATACAATAGATTTGGCATGAGTGTAACACATCGTTAAATAAGTCCCAAGACTAACAACAAAAACAACATTTTTTTTTAAAAATCATTTTTATTCATCAATATAATCTCCTTTTAAAGTGATACAATCTTTCCAACGCCTTTCCAACATTTCTATACCATGTTTATAGAAGGATTTATCCTTTGCTTCAAAATAGGCTTCAGTTTCGGCAATGACCTCCTCATTCGAGCCAAATTTTTTTCCCTGGAGCATTTTTTTGAGATCAGCTAAAAGCCAGTAGTCGCTGGGGGCTAAATCTGGCGAATACAGGGGGTTGGGGAAGCAAATCAAAGCCCAATTCGTTCAATTTTGCCGTTGTTTTCATGGACTTGTGGCATGGTGCATTGTCTTGGTGAAAAAGGATTTTTTTCTTCTTCATGTGCGGTCGTTTTGCTGCGATCTCTTCCTTCAAACGTACCAACAAGTCAATATAATAATTACTGTTAATCAATTAACCCTTTTCTTGGTAGCCAATTAGAATCACGCCATGTGTATCCCGAAAAACAGACGCCATGACTTTGCCAGCAGACTGCTGCGTTTTTGGACGCTTTGGGCGGCTTTCGCCAGCCATGCGCCACTCAGATGATTGTCGATTTGACTCCGGAGTAAAATAATGTATCCATGTTTCATCCATGGTCACGTATCGACGCAGAAAATCCTTTTAATTGCGAGTGAATAGCGATAAACAGCTCTCTGAATCGTCGACTCGTTGCTGTTTTTGTTCCACTGGAAGCAATCGCGGCACCCACTTAAAAAAAACCTTTTTTATGCTTAATTTTTTATGAAGGATTGTAAATACGCTTCCAGATGATATCTGTGTGATTTCTGCAATCTCACGCTTCACTTTGCGATTTTCCATTACAATTTTTAACACTTTACTCACATTTTCCTGTGTAACGGCTTCCAATGGCCTACCCGAACGTTCCGCATCGTTTGCGTCCGTACGACCACGTTTAAACTCAGCATACCAACGACAAATCGTTGGTTTGGATGGAGAGGAGCCCGAGTAATGTTTTTCAAGCCATTGCTAAGCTTCTACGGTGTTTTTACCTATGAAAAAACAATGTTTTATCAACACGCGAAACTCGCTTTTTTCCATTTTTCAAATGAATTACAAAGTGACTTTACTCTAACCTCGATAACTCTACTGTCTGTGATCCGATCGACGTGAAATTTTTACACGTTTCATGTAAGGGTTCGCACTCTATGGAAACGTGGCCAGTTTGGTACTACTAGCACCATCTCTGGATTAGTCTCGGGACTTATTGAACGATGTGTTATGTGTATTGCGTATATAAGTTTTGCGCATGTTTGTACGTGGGTTTTATCCATTTAATAGATAATTTACATTATAGTACAATAATTCTTTCCGTGATGATTTAATGCCGTACAAAAAAAATCCTATCACATTATTTGTAGACTTTTTAAGTTGTTTTTTGTTGGAACCTTACTATGGACATTGTCTTTTTATTTTTCTTTAATGGTTTTGTCAGCGAATAGTAGTTGGAGCCGTAGAGAATCGTTTGGTTATTATTTCGTTTGAAGAAATTTTTCTTTAAGTTGGCATCTGTTAATTTTTTTACAAATTGCCTATTTTTCTACATAGTAAAAACTATTTTTTAAAGAATAATTTCAATCGAAATAAATAGTTGCTAAAAAAGTTTAGAACGAACCTTCTCAAAATCTAAATGTTTACTTCCCACAAAATTATTTAACCCTTACAGACACATAGTGATAGAACGAATAAAACTAGTATCAAAAACCACTTAAAATGTTTATTTTCAAGTATTTGAAAATAAAGTGAATGAATTTATACAAAGAAAATATCTTTGATTGAATCTGAGCCTGAAACAAACCAGTTTGAGTGTGCATAGAAGAATATAAAAAAATACTGTTTTTATAAAAAAAATAGTAATATAGCAAAATATTTTAACAAATATGCGAACGAATATAGACGCTTATATCAGGTGTAGAAGTATGAAACCGGAATTCTTTTGTAAAAATTACATGACGGTTGTTTGAAAACGATAAGAAGAAATTTTATTTTAAATAATCTGCATCGCTATTTATACATTTATCCCACCTTTCTAGCAATTTATAAATGCCACGCCAAAAAAATAGTTCTTCTAAAGCGAGCCAGTTATCAAGTCATTTTCGTACACTTTCGTACGAATTGAAGCGTTTAGTTTTTGTTTAGAGAGAGCGTGTCCCATTGATGCGAATAAATAATAATCGGACGGAGCCAATTCTGGGAAACTAACCGCATGCGCTAGAATTTCCAAACTGAACGCTTCGATCGTTTCCCTGACCCGTTTTGCTGTATAATAGGGCATTATCATAGAGCAAAATTCCTTCGTGTTGCATTTTTCCATATTCCAGTCGCTTTTCACGCAATGCTCGATTTATATCATTTGCTGTTGGTAGAGATCAATATTAACGGTTTTACCAGGTTTTAGCAGCTCATAATAGATTACACCCTTCTAATCCTACCAAAAATAGAGCATTGTTTTCTTTCCAAAGCGATTTGGTCTTGCAGTTAATGTCGATGGTTCGCCTGGATTCAGGGGGGACAACCATTTAGAATCTTCAAAGAATCAAATTTTTTTTTTATTTGAAAGTTACTTTAATATGTCAAGAATCCGAAAAACTTCATGACTTAGGTCAAAACTCAAAACTTTCGGAGATAGAGCCCATTTCCGAGACCTCCGTCCATTCAATCCGAGAGCCGAGCGCAGGTATACGAACTAAAGAGCAGTGGAGAGCCCTTTCATTCAAAATTTCTGCAGGCAATGTTTTTATGAGTATACTTTTATAAGGGTATAATCGAATATTTTTGGTAAATATAGTACAAGGGTGTATACGTGTCAAGTGGTATTTGTAAGCAGCTGTTCAGCGAGAGACAAAATTAACGTATTTTCAAGTTTTTTTTCGTCTTTCGTGGTGCACGGATATATCTATTGAAAAAGAAATAATGTCACACGTTGAAAAAGGAAAAAGAGGTGAACCATCTCGTGCTTATGCAACTGAAAAGCGTAAATTTCAAGGCAATCAATTTGTTGAGAAAAGTGGTGAAGACAAAATTGAAGAAGAACATGCTGGTTTAAGTGCTAGTACTAAGAAAATTAAAAGGGAAACCAGCGACGGGAAACAAGGCTGAAGTTATTGGAGTAAACAGCAACACTATAAAGCACCCTACACCCCTTTACCCTGATGTACAAAAGCATATTTTACCCATATTCAACGATTTAAGTAGTGACGAGTTAAGTAGGTGTTAGGTTAGTAAGTAGGTGCTTAGGAGGCCACACGCAGAACGCCAATAAAAGTTTCAACGCGACTATCTGGCGTTCGGCTCTTAAACACTTTCATTGCGGCTTCAAAATAGTTGAAATTGCGGCTTATTCAGAAGCTATTATATTCAACGTAGGTTATTCTCAGATCTTAAAAGTTATGCAAGAAATGGAGCTGCAAATCGGCAAGCAAGCTATAAATTACGCTAGCAAAGTCGATGAGCGTCGGATCGTTGGGCAAGACAGGCACAGCCTTTCCTCGACGAGAGAGGCTCGGTAGGCGCGAAAAGAGGAGAGGATAGAGCAAAATGCCTTTTTTGAAGAAACTGAAGGCCTGCTTATGGAGCTGGCA